>JTDE01002287.1:2188-15018 GCA_014338405.1 Paragonimus skrjabini miyazakii | reverse complement strand
CAGAAGTGGTACTGGAGATTAAATTATGGAGGTGTAATAAAGCTCCTGGTCCAGACCTCCTCCATCCTTCCTTTTTCATCGATGGTGGGGAGATGTTGATATCAGAACTGACGAAACTCCTCCACACGATTTGGGACGCTGAAGAGGTACCCCGTGGTTGGTGCCTACCAACAGTAATTCCTGTTTTCGAAAATGGGCTCGAAGTCTCGTGTGACAACTAGAGAGGCATCAGGTTAATGTGTGTAAAGTCCAGGTTACCCACTGGCCCTATAATACGTCGGTTCACTAGATCCAGAGAAAACCACCTGTGTGAAGAACAGGCAGGATTCCGATCCAGTCGAGGTTGCGTTGTTTAAATTTTTCACCTTGCGACGGATATTGGAACATCGGCACTCTTACAGGTAGCCGACGGTCGTGGCCTTTTGGGACCTGAAGGCTGCTTTCGATTCGGTTGTTCGCAACGTCCTTTGGGACTGCACTCTTTGCAAGAGAGTTCTAGGGAAATCCGTGAATCCGTTGAGATCAGTGGATGCTCACTCTGCAAGCATGGTGAGGGTTTGTGGACAACTGTTTCGGGCATTTACCATCTTTAGTTGTGTTCGTCAAGTGTGTCCGATCTCCCTCTTCCTGATTACATTTGTCGGGGACGACATTCTGGAGGATGCGCTAAAGTAATCCAGTGAGCTTGGTGTTAAGCTTCCACCTGGCGCTAGGTTGATGGACAAGGAATATGCAAATGGCGTTTCCGAAAACGTAGCGATTATGCTGAACAGAGCGAATGAATGGGCTGGTTCGTATGGAATGCGCTTCGCACTTTCAAAGTCTAAAGTGCTGCTCTCAGGCTGGAGCATTCACACCCCTACTTTCTTCATTGTATGCAATCCACTTGAGATTGTGACCACTTACACATGTTTGGGTAACACTATCTCGCTAGCTTGTAATATGATTGATGAAATATCAGCGGGCATAACAAAGCACGACATGCATTTGCCAGTCTGTGTCATCTGTGGCGTCAGAAGGAAGTTCGATTGTCGCTGTAAGGAAAAGCATATAATGTTTGCGTGTGTTACTCTTTGCTCTATGGTCCGGAAACGCGTCCTGTTGGTGACGAACATATCAATAAGCTTGCAATGTTTGACCATCGTTGCCTATGCCAATTAGCCCACACCAAGCGGACTGACCGCGTGAACAACACGACCATCCACCGGCGTATATTCCGGAACGCTCGGGATGCACTATCAATTGGTCAGCTAATGGCGCTGCACAGCCTGCGATGGTGGGGTTACGTACTCCGTATGTCAGCTGGGCGTTTATCGTACCGGCATCATATACTGAGACCACCGACAGTTGAATGAAAACACATGGTAGTCAAGTAACAACGTGGTCACGGAATCTGAAGATTCTGATTGTTCCATTGAGCAAAGTGAGTAGGTGTCGCGTGCCTGACTGGGGTCCTCGTGATCACTCCAACCGCTGGTTAGAAAGGCTATCTAAGAGGGCATTGTGTCGCAGTCAATGGCGTAACTGCATCCATACCATTTTTAGTTCTTCCACTTAGTCTTCTTTCATTAATCTTCAGCCTCCCTAGTAACGTTTTCTTCCAGGATATTTCACGTCACTGTTGAGTTGAGCGGTGGCCCCAGCCAAAATACCTTCTGGTCAGGGTTAAGGTCACCGTGGTTATTAAGATGATGTACGACCCTTTGATTTAAACATTGGATATACCGTGTACGTTTTTCACTCAGTTGGAACTTTTCTTACCATCAGAGACAAACTGAGCAAGATAGCTAAGGGTTGTGACAAGACGCATGAACGCACTATAGGCATCATTGGTGCAATATTATCGGAACCCGGTATCTCTCCACCGTTAGGTTCGAAATTTTACGGTTCACATATGCAACTGTATAGCTTAAGAGTGCGAAGCATCGTTCGGCGAACTTTGTTGGCAGGGCAGCGTGTGAGGCATTAACTATTTCTGGAAACGCATAGCATAACACTGCCGTAGTGTTCGACTAGTGCGTGTACTGCCTCCTCATTGTTATCAGTGAGTTGGTCATCTAATCGTTGAATCTGTGAGATTCCTGGCTTGGTTTTAGTCACGAAATATACGGTGGTAAGATCCTTTAGGGTTCATTACTATACTGGTGACCAGCAGCCCTTGGAACTCTCTTGCAACCCGCTTGCTTTTCGTTAATGGTGTTTGGAACGCGTAATCAGACTTCGTGATTACGGGACCTCTGCGTAAGCTGGTAGCGATCTTAAGTAGCTCGCTTGCTTTTAACGATATCTACAGTTTCGCTGCGTAAATATGGTCTTAGCATACTGGGGGTCAATGAAAAAGGTGGAAGACTTTCGCGCACTATTCCGGTCAGCATTGTTTTGGCTAGGTCCCACTGCTTATCTGCTAAGGTACAGCTTTGCGGCCAAAAAGCGGAATTCAGGAAATCGTTTATGGGCAAAAGGTCTACCTTGCGGAAGTCACACCCAGCGACGCATTCGAACTGGTGCGGACTCGCTGTGTAGATGAACTGGGATTGAATGACACCATGGTCACCCAGACTCAAGGATACAGAGATCGGTAAGAGGGTGACCATGAGTGGTTCATTCGTTGGGATTAAGTTTAGTTGCGAAGGCGTACAACCGTACCGCCATCGGGTTGGCTGGCTCACCGGTACATACCGAGCTGGAGAACCATGTCACAGAAATGCACAGGAGTTTCACGCCCTGCATTGCAAGCCACGTTGGTAAGAGACATTCGGGAGGTTGAAATAAGCATAAGTAATATGTGAGAGAAAGCCAATCTACTTACTTGATTGAGCTTCCAGAATGCATGTACTTGCGTCACTACAACAGTTTGGTTAACAGTAGACAACGGCCACCAGGCATGCATGGTGTGATATCAATCAATGTCAATAACGGCTACCTGCCCTTTAATCCGTGGTCGGCATCAATATAACTGCAAATCCGCCAGCATAGCTCTTTTGACAGGAAGCCACTAAGTCTCTAAGACCCTGTCCACTATATTTCGAACAGTTAGGTGACCCTCAGAAACTTAGGCTCAGGTATATGAAGTGAGAAGGACATAGTAAACGGTGCATAACACTGCATACAACGTCATTTACATTTCTCTGAGTGGTCAAGCTGCCACAGAAACAAACCATTGGTAGAGGCATTGAGTGCATTCCATCTTAGAGCCTCTGGTACTATACTGCGAGTTTTGAAGTTCGACAGTGATGAAGATGTTAACTTAAGTCTTCTGACTGATCTCAGAATATACTGTCGAATACAGTACAGTCCGGAAAAGTTGCAGTTGAAATCGGAAGTTTCTCCGTACATACCTCTGAACTCAGTAAGACTGACAAAACGAAGATGCACTGTGAAGTGAACAACACGACTTAGTACATATTTACTGGTTCCCAAAGACCTCCGACTGGTAATGGACAATTGTACTTCAAGTTCGCTAAACAACTGCACATCGTGTTATACACGGTCGGCTAGAGACAGAATCGGATCCCCTCATATCCAACGTGATGACTAGTGACTTGCTAGGAACGCCAATACTTACTTCTTGGGGGTTACTGTGGAGCTTTTAAAGACTGTGAGAGTCCTCTGAGCTTATTGAGACGGCTTAGGGTCAGTTCTTCTGGCAACCGTAAATGGGCTTATATCCGTTTGTACGAGTGTAGTGCCCTGGGAATTTCGCTGGCTTAATTGCAGTATCATGTACAGAATAGATCTAAAACCTATAGTTACATATTATTAAGAAAGTTAGCACAATGCACCCCGTCAGGTTGTTTGGTTGTCATGAATGTGTGGCATAGATCGAGAAACTGCATGCACTTCCGGCTTAGTCGCTTGTCAACGGTCGGTTTCTAAATTCTCTACCTATTATCCCATGTCAGTGCCATTTACAGTGCAGTACAGGAACAAGAGCACATTCCGTGTGATAAATATTTGCTCCTCATTCCCAACATTATTATATATCACGCCTGGCTGACTCGAATTTGTTAAGAATGACTTGGTGCGTCGCGCACCAAACCGGTCCTGTATTTACCACATGGGACCAATTTAGTCTCAGGGCTAGCTGTCGCTGAACTTACAAACACTCGTGAGAGCATTCCCGCCGGTGAACTCCCCACCCGGTTATGATGCAGTGGTGAATAAAAATTTGGACCGGTTCTTTACCGGAACCTATCCCGTCCTTGGTTGGTCTATCGGCCGTCCCACTTGTGACTACGTGTGTCAAATATCTTTCTTTTCCGTCCTTGCCGGTAATACCTAGCAACCTGAGATAGCACTTCTTGTAGTTAAAATTAATCCAGTCAAAAGGGTATCGGCTTAGTGCTTCGTATAATTTGGACGACAAATTTACCACACCGACAACGGAACCACTGTCCACGTAGCAAATACTGGAAAGGATGAGTGCGGTGAATTACCCGTTTGGTGCATCTGCCGCAGAGTTCTGTTGTGAAAGTCGTAGATGGTGCCTCATTGAGATTAACTGAAGTAATCGACGATAGTGTAATTTTTCGTGTAAGCTCAAATCACATGGTATACTGTACGGTTTGCCTCACATTAAACATTCTTATTCAGGGACGGTGTAAACTATCAGGAACGGTTAAAAATGAAGTGAAGTTTCACACGCTACTCCTTTTGAAACAAGGTGTAATAAGTCGCCTAATTACGCGAAATGCATGCAGGACAAATGTGAAAACCTTTTAGTTTTGAAAGGAAAAATACATCACAGAATCGAACGAAATATGTCATCCGATTTCGTGATGTATCCATATGGGTCTATAGGGTACTGTACACGTTTTCATGTTCCGCCTTACTTTTTATACGCAGTTTGCACCACATTTCCTTGTACAGAATAAACATTACTTGTTTGAATTGATTCCGATTAGCAATACACTTTTGGTGGGCTCGTCTCGTCTCCTTGACGCTCCTGCTTCGCATAGATTAGGATTGCCTGTAGCCAGCTATTCGGCGACTGTGTTTTGAACTGAATATTGGCATTTATACCTTTGTAATGGGTTAGTCCACTACAAATTGATGAGCCCGTGTGTTGACTTTTATCACACGTATTGCCAAAGTTTTGTTTATTCGGCAGCCTTCCTCCTATGGTCCTTCAAAAAAAAGTATTTTCTCTCTTCTCATTACTAGGCATTCTAATATTGAACAGGAAACGACTTCATCGGAGAACACTGTTATGATGCAACTCCCTGAGTTTGGCAGTAGAGACCCCAAACTGTGGTTCGCACAAATCGAAGTTATTTTTGACTTCCGGCGAATCCACTCACAGCGCACCATGCATACCTACGTCGTCGCGAACTTACCTGAGACTGTGGCTGCGGAAGTTGCAGATACAATTTGTGAGCGTCCAGCTGAGAATCCGTACAGTGTCACCAAATCGGCCATTACTAACAGGATGGCAGCTTCTAACGAAGACAACCTCCACAAACTCCTCGCCGGCGTCGAATTGGGAGATCGCACTCCCTCACAGTTGTTTCGGCACATGAATCAGTTGTCGAACAAACAGACTGTCAACGAGCCGGCGTTGCGAAAGTTGTGGCTCTAGTACCTCCCTCGCGAACTCCGCCACACATTGGCTGTTTTGGAGAAAGACACCGTTGACCAAACTAGCAGAGTTAGCTGACCAGGCACATCACAATTACGCTCGTCAGCAAGTAGCTCAATTGCAAGCGGCTTGCAGCCGCGACACCCTCCAGCAAGACGTCTCGAACCTGACAGAGCAGTTTTCACAGATATCGTTGCAGCTAGCCACCCTAACGAAACTGCTAGCCGAGAAAAGGGTCAAAGTCCCGCCCACGAAGCAGGTCGCGCGTACGATAATTCGATAGGAGTATGTGCTATTACCACCGGCGATTTGGTACGCATGCACGTCGTTGCAACCAGCCTTGTTCCTTTCGGAATTGTCAAAATCAGACGGGAAACGACCAAGCCAGTCAGTAATGGCGACGGCTGCCACTGGCCCTTACTTATGTCGCCTGTATTTATGTATTCGACTATTCAACATCCCTCAATTTCCTCATTGATACGGGCGCTGAGGTTAGCGTTATTCCACCCACTTGTGACAAACATAACCTCAGACCGGTGTCGCATACCCTACAGGCCGCCAATCGCACCGCCATACAGAGGGAAATTACTCGCTCTCGACCTTGGTCTCCGTCGGCAATTCCCCAGGACTTTTACAGTTGCACATGTACAACATCCAATTATTGGCTTTGATTTTCTCACCTCCTTTGGACTCGTGGTACATGTAAGAAGTCGGAAACTGTTGGACAGCACAACAGCTCTGTGCGTACACGAGAAGGCCACATCGATTAGTTCATTGGGATTACGTTCGGCTCTACCAGACAACAGTTTCGCAACCCTGCTTCGACAGTTTCCATACCTCATCAATCAATCAGGCTCACTGTCACAAGTAAAACACGACGTCCACCACCACATTATCACTAAAGGACCACCTACCGTCGCTCGCCCACATCGGTTGCCACTTGAGAAACTCAAAATCGCCAAAGCTGAATTCGAAAACCTTCTGCGACTCGGCATCATCCAGCCCTCCAGCAGCCCTTAGGCTTCATCCTTACATACGGTACCTAAGACCACACCCGGCGACTGGCGTTCGTGCGATGAGTGTCGCGCCCTAAACAACGCCACCGTTCCAGACAGGTACCCAATTCCTCACATCCACGATTTCTCCATCGGTCTACATGGTATGACCATTTTCTCGAGGCTTGATCTGGTTCGGGCATATCACCAGATTCCCGTGGCCCCAGAGGACGTAGCAAAGACGGCAATCACCACCCCGTTTGGACTGTACGAGTTCGTCCGAATGCCATTTGGGTTGCGAAATGCAACTCAGACCTTTCAGAAGTTCATGAACCAAGTCCTCCGTGGTCTGCACTTTGTGTTTGTGTATATTGATGACATTCTGGTGGTGAGCAAGGATGCTCATTAACACATCTCACCTCCGTGCAGTTTTCGAACGCTTTGATCGGTATGGTGTAACCCTAAACCCGATGAAGTGCGTTTTTGGTGTAGACTCCATAGACCTTTTGGGTTACCGAATCACTCGCGATGGCAATGAACCTCTGCCAAAGAAAATCGCTGCTCTTAAAGACTATCCACCACCACAATCCCAGAAAAGCCTACGACGGTTCCTAGGCATTGCAAATTACTACTGTCGTTTTACCCACACTGTTCGGAATTGTTGAAACCCCTTAGGGATTTGTTAAAGGATAATCCCAAACATTCCATTTTACCACCCCCGGCTAAAGCAGAATTTCTCGCAGCTAAAGACGCGTTATCGCAAGTGACGACTCTGGTACACATGCGTGTAGACGAAGATTCGGATCTCATTTTACAGATCGATGCATCTCAATCAGCTGCCGGTGCGGTTCTGCAACAAATTGTGAACGACCAAGTTCAGCCTTTGTCATTTTTTTCCCGTAGGCTTCAACAAGCGCAAACGCGCTATAGTACCTTCGGTCGCCAGTTGCCAGCTACCTTTCTCGCCATTAAGCACTTTCGCCACGTGTTGGAAGGTAGACGTTTTGATGTCCTGACGGATCACAAACCGCTTATTTATTCTTTCAACAACAAGCCCGAGGGAAATTCGACAGACGGATTACATTTCCCAGTTAACAACGGACATACGATATATCGCAGGAGATAAAAACACCGTCGCCGACGCCTTGTTCAGAGGTAATTTATGTAGTCTACATCGAACTGGCACCACTGATTTGAAAGAATTAGCGCGAGAACAAAACAACGACTCAGATCTGCGGCAGTGTCGCATCCCTTCTTCCATCAAACTTCGGGAGTTGCCTCTAACCAACTGCGAAGGCACAATCATATGCGACACAACGACAGTCAGCCCCCGTCTATTTGTACCAGTAACCTTCAGACGCTCCGTTTTTAATAGTCTTCACTGTATGTCTCATCCCAGCGTGCGTGCCACCGTCAAGCTGATTTCAGACCGATTCCTATGGCCGAACATGTGTAGGGACATACGAGAATGGACGAGAACTTGCCTTGATTGCCAACACAGCAAAGTCCACCGGCATACCATCACGGCCCCCGGCATATTCGCTAACCCTGAAGCACGTCTCAGTCATGTCCACGCTGACATAGTCGGGCAGTTGCCGTATTCAAAAGATCATCGGTATATCTTGACGTGCGTTGATCGTTTCACCAGATGGCCCGTGGCAATACCTCCCCCCAACACGAATACCGAAACAGTAGCGCGAGCGTTCGTGGACGGGTGAATTTCGAACTATGGTGTTCCAACGACTGCAACCACTGAAAGAGGTATACAATTTCAATCAGCGCTGTTCAGAGACTTCAACTGGCTACTGGGAATCAATCACATCGAAACCACTGCATACCACCAGGCAGCAAATGGTTTGGTCAAACGCTTTCACCGTCAGCTGAAGACAGCTTTAAAAGCTCAACTAGACCCCCAGCGTTGGACCGATCACCTACCCCTTGTCATGCTTGGTATTCGGTCGACTGTGACTGTTGCACAACAGCAGAATTGGTCTACGGTACGACACTTCGTCTCCATGGTGAACTGTTCTACAGGTCGAATGCCGGTCAAACTAATTTTGACGCTACCACCTTCGTGCAGCAGTTGAAGTCATTCATGGCAAAAATCCGGCCCCAGCCCACCAGGTTAAACACCAAACAGGAACAAAAGCACTCCGATCTCAACTTTTGTGATTTTGTTTTCGTTCGAGTCGACGCTGTGAAAATCCCTCTCCAAAAACCATACTCCGGACCATTCCGTGTAATTAAACTATTCCCCAAGTTTTTTGTGATCGATCGAAATGGATCTCACGATACAGTAAGCATTGTTAGACAAAGTTTCTCATGTCGAATCCCACTTAGATCTTCCCATCGCTCCTGATGTCGATCCTACACCTAGTGACTCGCAGTCCACCCAGCCCATGTTTAACGAACAGCCCGTACCTCAGTTCAACCGGAAAACCCCTGCTGATCTTCCCTGAACTCGCTCAGGCCGAACGGTCAGATAGCCAACAGTTTTTAAACAATATTGTGCTTAACATTTTCTCACTTTTATCGAGCGTTTTCATTCTTTTAACGCTCTAGGGGGGAGTTCTATAGGGTATTGCACACGTTTTCATGTTTCGCTTTATTTTTCATAAACAGTTTGCACCACATTTCCTTGTACAGAATGAACACCACATGTTTGAATTGATTCTGCTTAGAAATACACCCTTGGTGCGCGCGTCTCGTCTCCTTGACGTTCCTGTTTCGCACAGATTGGGGTTGCCTGTAGCGAGCTATTTGGCGACTGCGTTTTGAACTGAATGTTGGCATTTACAACCTTGTATTGGGTTAGTCCCCTACAGATCCATGCAAATATATAATGGGACACAATGCACAACTTACACAATGTAATTACACTGTTTAAGTTGTGTATTGTATTTGTTAAATTTTTTAAAGGATTCAGTAAACTGTCTCAGTTGGTAAACAATTATTTTAAGTCCATAGCAGCGGAAATGACCTTATGAGCTTGGCTCAATCTGTGACGCTGATAGATGAAGATCATGTAACTAGCCAACTTCGTGAACCCCAGATACACGCCAAGCAATCACGATGACTACCGTCTATTGAAGCAAAACGAAGGTAAAGAACATGTCGAAGAAAAAGTAAGCGTGTGAAAATAGCCAATCAACCCAGTAGTGAGCATACCGTTCACTGTGTACAACGTCCCACGCAACAGTCTCCCTGCTGAGGTCGTTAACAGCGCTTCTCGCCATCGTTTTAAAACACTACCTGACCCTCATTTTCAAAAACTCTAGTATGCAGGTAGTCTGACTTTGTTTCTGGTATTTACTATAATCTCCAAGAGCAGTGCTACACCCTGTTTTCAGTGGGTGCCTTTCAGATCAACAGACGTCCGCTTGACGTCGAAGAAGAAAAATTAACCGGATCCGGGAACCTTGAGCCTCTGCCTCGAACCCGTGTATCAATCGCTGAATTGCTGAATCGCAACGTAACATCGACCTATCTTTGACCAGTGGCCCATAAGCCACCAACGACCTTGAAATGGCCTACAAACTGTAACGTGCGCTAGAAACCAGCAAGCGCGCACAAGTTGAATCTTAATTGCGTAACGGGTCATGATGCTGTGTTGTCAACGCCGTCTTCGCTTTAGTTTGAGTGAGTCGTGTGCATGGCTTACTGGGCCTTTGGTTCATGGTTTTTTGTATTGTTTCCTCTTTCAGGACTGTTGTTGGAACTTCTAATTCGTAAAAACGCTGTCCCCCGGTGTCTCCACGTTGCTGCAAAGTTGGTCCGTAAGTGTGATGAACGATCGGAGTGAAGACGGCTGGCTTGCGTGTTACAAAAGCAAAATGACTGGTAGCGCGGGTTTCACGGGTTTTTTGCAGATCCAGAAAAGTCTTCGACTTGTTATTGACCCGCTTCTAGGTGGCACGGAGCGAGGACTTTGGCTAGGGACAATCTTGAGTTGAGGAGGGTCATCGCGAAAGCTTTGATCAGGAGCGTTGGCACAAAGTTTTCAGCGATTTTAGCGATTTGTTCACGGGTTCGAGGTTGGAGGCCCAAGTCACCCGGATCCAGTCAGTTCGTCCGTTTCACTGTCAGCGGTTTTCTGTTGACCTAAAAAGCATTCACTGGAAACAGGATGTAGCACCACTCTTGGGGGTTACAGGAAATACCGAGAACACAGTAAAATACTAATCTAACAACTTTTTAATTACGTGAGAATCTAATAACACTTTGAAGCGGTTCCTGAATGAACAGCTAACGATCTCCAATGGAAGGTCGTTCCTGTGGTTGATAACCCTGTGAGGAAAGAACTGTTGCCTAAGGAGGGTCCGGGGTTGAAGCTTATAGCGCTTCTTGTCGTGAACCCTTAGACTGTTATCAACTATTGTGAAAAAGAACTAGTGCACGAGTGCTGTGCTGAAGAAAATGTGCATAAGGATCAAGTCACTGCGGAGTCTTCGAAATTCAAGTGGGTAAAAATCAAGAATTTTAAGACGAGACTCATAAGAGGAATGCCGCAGGCCAGTGACAACTTCGGTGGCCCCTCGCTGGACAGGCTTGATGGAGAATATGTCCTTTTCCAAGCCGATGTACACGACTTGATTTGTGTACTCCAGCAATGGTCATACGTAGACCCTGTAGAGCGACTGAAAAGCATGCCTGTCTATTCGGGGAAAGGCTCTTTTTAACATCCCGAGTCACGAATCCATTTTTGGCGACCACCTGGTGGTGATAAAAAAAGGATAAACTAGTCGACAGCCAAATCCCTAAGTCCCTTTCAAGGTCGACTTTCGTGATATCCGTTAAACCTTGTGCATCTTGTATCATGAATAGGCTCCCCGAGTCTCCTCCAAGCGAAATGTGTGCACACTTACTGTCGTTTAGAGGGAGACTCCAGTCTTCTGGCCAGCCCTTAATACTGTCAAAGTCAGTCTGCAATACACTGGTCTCAGAAGCGCTCCGGTCTTTAAAATCATCAGTATAAAGGAGGGTACTGCTAGAAATAAGGTCGGGAAGGTCATTGATGTATATTATTCAGCGATACAATGATTGATACACGCGTTCGAGGCAGAGGCTCAGGGGCCCCGAGTCCAGTCGGTTTTTCTTGTTCAATGTCAAGCGGGCGTCTGTTGACCTGAAAGGCATTCAGTGAAAACAGGGTGTAGCACCGCTCTTGGGAATTACAGTAAATATCAAAAAACAGACTAAGATTACTTGCATAAAAGGAATTTGGGGAAATGAGAGTCAAGTATTGCTTCAAAACGATCGCTAGGAGCGCTACTGATGACCTCAGCAGGCAGAATGTTCCAGAAGTTAACAACCCTGTGGGAAAAAACTGCTGTCTAAGAAAGGTCCGAGGATGAAGCTTGAAAAGCTTCATGTTATGTCCTCGACGACCGTCACCATTCGCTACGGTGAAAAACTGATCAACGAGGCCTACTCTAAAGAGGAAGTGTGTGAAAATTAAATCACCGCGGAGTCGTCGAAATTCAAGTGAGTATAGATCAAGAATTTCAAGTTCAGACTCGCACGCGACATTACTCAGACCTGTGATTAGCTTGGTAGTCACGCGCTGGGCACGCTCAATGGCTAATATGTCTTTCTTCAGGTCGGTATAAACGACCTGATTAGCATACTCGAGGAGCGGCCTTATATAAACCCCGTAAAGCCTTTGGAACGCTTTCTTGTCTATGCGGGGGAAAGTGCGCTTAATCATCCTAAGAGTAGCAAACCCTTTTGTTCGCTGCCATCTCGTGGTGATGTGCAAAAGATAAGTTAGACGACAGCCAGATGCCCAGATCTTTCTTCAGATCGGTTTTCATGATATCTACTGTGCCGAGTGCGCTATGAATCACGAAGGCGTTGCCGGAATCTCCACCAAGTGACGTAGGTTCACAACTACTGTCATTCAGCGGGAGACTACAATCTTCCGACCAACGCTTAATCGCGTCAAGATCAATCTGTAGTGCACTGGAATCAGTGGCATTCCAGATTTTTAGGTCATCTGCATATTGGAGGGCGTTGCTGGAAACATTGTCCGGAAGGTCATTTATATAGATTAGAAATAGCAGAGGACCTAGCGCCAACCTTTGATGAACTCTCACAGAAATGAAAGAATGAGATGAGAGGTCTGATCCGGATTCAACTTTGAACGTTCTGTTATCAAGGAAATAAACACTCCAGCGAAGAACCTCTCTTTGAATACCATAGGCTTCCAGTTTGTTTCAGGGGGCCGTGTGGGACGCGGTCGAAAGCCTTGTCAAAAA
>JTDE01002286.1:70898-90241 GCA_014338405.1 Paragonimus skrjabini miyazakii | reverse complement strand
ACAAAACTGTCCCTATGTCGCGTATTCATCGTTGTGCTGAAATACGCAACTGGATACATAGAGTTCGTGAGATGCGCACAATTGCAATAGGCTAATCATCTCTCTCAGTTTGTCGGTCCCGGAGGCGGGACGTATCATCCGGCCGCCTCTCGTCCGAAGCAAGACGACAAAGTAGTTCTGTACATCGTCATTGAACACATCACTATCCGAATATTTCCATCGCAACGAGACTGGACCTTGACGTGGTGTGACGGCTTGCGCATCTCGATGATCCATTGGGTTGAACTGGGCAGTGTGGCCACTACACCGATAGAGTCACTCATACCGGGCAGGCCAATAGGTAGTGGTCTGACAAACCACAGTCTCCTGGTCCTCCAGGTTGGGGGTTGGATGTAGCTTGCCATCTTTTTCCGAAAAATCTACCGGTTCTGGTACACTGCTACCCACCGGCTGCCTTGCGGTGCAGGCTTTTTAGCCAAATGTTGTGGTTGAGAACCCTGATTGTTCTCCTATCTCGGTCTGGGCGTCCTTGCAATATCTCAGTCCACACACAACCATGAATAATCACAACACAAGTAATCCCATGCTGCATCAGCCGTCTCGCAGTATAAACCGGGTGACCCTATCCGCTGCATACAGCAGAATGAATAGGCGAAAACATGCTACTGCTGACCCCTTCCTCACTGCTCTATCACATTTCTGATAAGTACAGGTTCCACAACAGATGTAGCTAACTGTGATAACACTGAATGGATAAGTTCCGTCTCTTGCCATTTAGCTTCAGGCCTCCCTCGACCCTTGCTTAGACCTAGAATACGAATTAATGTAGGTGCCTTCAACGTTCGAACGCTAAAACAAGTGGATCAACAGACCGCTCTCGTACGAACGTTAGACTCATTGCATGTCGATGTCTGCTGTATCTCAGAGAATAGAATCCAAGACAGTAGTCAACGTATGGTACTAAAGGCACCCGCATTGTCTACTCGATACTGGTTACACACTTCGAGTAACTCCACAGCCGCCGTTACAGGTCAGGTTAGAGGAGGTATAGTCCTCAGCTGGACGATCGGAGCCGCACTGGTAGATTGGATTCCTGTTAACAGTAGACTTTGTGCCGTCCGCTTGGCAGATTCAATTAAGACCAGCTCTAGACACAATACCTTCAGAAATTTATTCATTGTGTTTGCCTACACTCCAACTGACTGTAGTGACGTCGGCGTCAAGGATGTATTTTACTCGAATTTGGCCGTTATCCTTCGGTTGACACGTAGATCTGATATGGTTGTTCTGACCGGAAATATGAATGCTCAGATCGGTCGCCTTGGTGTAGTCGAATCTCTTTTAGGTGACAGATTTGGAATAGCGTCACACCGATCAGATAATGGCGGGTGATTGTTGCAGCTGTGCGCTGACGATAAGCTATTTTTAGCCAGCACTAGTTTTAGGCATCGTGCACGTCAATACTATACTTGGCGCCCGCCTTCTCCGAATCAGGCCTGGTCTCAGATAGACCATATAGCCGTTAGTTATAGGTGGCGGGTTTTTATACAAGACTGTCGTTCTTATTGTAGCACATGCTTGGATTCGGATCATGCGTTGTTACGTTGTCATTTCGCTTTTATTTTTGCTGGGCAATGACCTCATCAATCGTAACGACTGGCTGTTGAGAAACTGACTGTACGGTCGGTAAAGCTTTAGTACTAAACCAGATTAGAGAACATGCTTAGTAGTTCTCACTCCGAAGATTCTAATAGCTGCTGGACCGATATCTCACAGATCATTCGTTAAGCAGTTACTGTAGCATGCGGCATAGGGTTACATAGATCGAACAAACATTGGACCTGGGAGAAATCACTGAGGTTGTTGGAAGTCGGGTGGAACATTCCTCCTGGTAGTTCATATAACAGGTTTAGGAGTGATATCCGTAGGAAACTGAAACGTGGTCTAAAGGCTGATCGTGAGGCTTGGTTAGTGAAAAAAGTTGAGGAAATGGAAACCGCTTTTGCTTCAGGGAACACCGGCAAACTCTTTGAGCTCATCTGTACCACTGGTCCCAGACTACCGTCTGTCAGTGAAGCTATCAGCGGGGAAGATGGTACACTCATCTACAGTAAGTCCGGAAGGTCAGCACGGTAAGCGGAACACTTTGAGGGTTAATTTAGCTGACCTGCTTCTACTGTATTGCCGTCACAAACTTGTAATGTAGCACCCTGGTCGGTAGATTTGGAACCACCCACTGAGACTAAGGTTTGCAATTGCCTTTCGGCTCTCAAGCGTACTACTGTTGCTGGTCCAGTTGATTGCGTGTCGGCACTTTTCGAAGAAGGTGGGAAGGCGTTAGCAGTGGCTTGACTCAATGGTTTCAACTTGTGTGGACGACGGAGACCATCTCTCGGTGCTTGGCTTACTCGATAATAGTTCCCATATTTTAGAATGGTGTGAGGGGCTCTTGCGTAAACCATAAGGGAATTAATTTGACCCGAGTCATTATTAAGGTTCTGATGTTCATCGTACTTCGTCGATTCACTACAGCTCGGGAGGCAAACATTAGGCAAGACAAAGCAGGGTTTCGCTCTGGGCAGGGATGTATGGATCACATGTATACTCTCCGTCAAATTCTGGAGCAACGTCATGTGTGCCGCCGGTCAACAATCGCCGTATTTCTCGATTATAAAGGTGCGTTCGATTTGGTGGATCGATCTACACTTTTAGAGTCGCTTAAACGTAAGGGTGTACGGATTAGGTATGTGAACATACTTTCGGCGTTTTATTCCCATACTGTAGCTCAGGTTAGGGTTTACGGCGAGCTATCAGATAGTTTCAGCACCAGGAGCGGCGTACGTCAAAGCTGTCCCCATTCACCATTTTTGTTCAGTTTCTTCATAGACGGAATAGTGGAGGACTGTCTGCGACACTCAAATGATGCCGGCGTGGACCTTTCACTCGATGAAAGACTGATCTTGATTATGCTGACGACATGGTGTTACTGTTTGACAACTTTCAAGCAGCGCAAGCAACGCTAAACGCAATTTCGCGTTCTGCTAAGTACTTCGGAATGCATTTTGCAGTATCAAAATGCAAAGTGCTTCTGCAAGATTGCTGTAATTACGTAGATTTAATGTTAGATAACGAAAGTGGACCGATGACGACCTGGCGTAGACAAATGGAATCGTTCACGAAGGGGTTGGTCACTGTTGATCGGGTTCGTCTCTCGGGTTAGGGCCCTCGCGACTGGCGGCTAACCGAGCTCAGTGGCGTGAATATTGTCGTTGTTTGGCCGAGGTGTCTGTGAAGTGAATGCACTTAATGACGCGGGACAGTGAAAGCCGTGAAGAAGCTGTCTTTCTGATGGTGCATTACTTTCGCTTACAGCTCTATTGTTTGTTTGGAAGGTGTAGGCGCCTTGATGTTGTATGTTTGAATATAGACGTAGCTATTTTTTGTGGTTAGGTCCCCTCACCCTTTTTTTATTATCTTTTCCTAAACAGGGTTTGTTTCTTCGTGTTTGTGTGGCAGTTAAGCATCAGTGTGGACGGCTGTTGTATTACTGTGTGTGGTGCTGATGATGTGTCCGAATGTTTACTCTAACTCAGAAGCTTATAGGGGACATCTCAGTGTGAAATTTTCGGCATCATTTGGGTTTTTGTCTGCTGGGTCAAATGCGATTGTGACAGATAAACGTCTTTGTGATTTTTGTCAACAGACTGGTTGAAGTGCCAAGGCTGTCGGCGCATAAACGACCATTCACTGAGAGTTAGTCGACTAGCTTTGCTGTGCTTTTAGGTTCAGTCGGATCCATACTCGTTCTTGACCGTGAGATTCGACTTTTTTATCACCAGATAGCTTGGGAGAAAGCCATTGATGTATAACTTCGTTCAGAGTCACGTTCAAATGGGTCGTAGACTTACATTTTTAGGATGGCACACATCCGGCTCCAGGCATAAAACAGTGCTCTTCAGCGCAGCTTGATGGCCTGTTTATCGGATTATGTTGTTTTGGCTCGAGAAAATGAAAATTGGAAACCTAAAGGCAGAAGAAGACGGGGGTATGTGGATTGATTTGTCTGAGTAACCTTATCTTCAGATAGGTCTCGGCCGTTTATGCCGCGGGAGGAGCTTAATCAGAAGAACGTCACTCGGAGCTTGTGGTTCAACAGTTTGACTTGCCAGGCAGTAGGATGCAGGGTTTTCTTGAGGGAGCCTGCTCGGGATTAGTAACTCAAAACGATGACTCTTGACAGTCCGATAGTGCAATCAGTAAAACGTTGATTTCTATTTCTGTTTACTTATGCGCGCAGTAAGTACGTTCAAAGCTATGTCGAGCTTTTTAGATTAACTCTACGTTCTTCGGCCGAATTAAATAATTGTTAGTTGGTCATGGCTGACTGTTGGACAGTCGGCGTGCCTTTTGTTTGTGGGTGCTCTTCTAACTCCATTCCCTAATCGGATGGCTACAGTGTTGCAACGTTACTAATCAACTATGCTGTGTACTCATAAGGTTCTGCCTCACTGCCTATGCACTCAGCAGTGCAACCTACAGCGCCGTGAGCGTAACTGCTTTTAGTTTGGCTGTTCCTCATTGGCCTATCCAACACGTCTGTGCTTGTATGGGTCATAGCTCTAGTCAGCACAACCCTCCGGATCACTTCAGCACTCCAACCCTACCATTACATCAAAGCAGCTAATGAGATCAGAACATTCCAGCCCAGAGAAACTACTAGCCCGAGACTACTGAAACTACCTTATTAAAAGAACACGGACAAATTCTTAGATGATAAGGAAATGTAATGGGCTAGATGAAAATTGGAACAAAGGTCCGTGTGTGCGACGCAAATCTATCGTAATCATCAGGCTGTTCTGATTCGACGTGTTCGAACTGTAACTCTCCTGGGCTGTTCTGCTTGGCACTTTCTGGCTGAAATCCATGACTTTTCTCTTGTTTAGATCTGGGCACCTTCAGAATATTTTAGCCTCCATACAATCTTCAATTATCGCAGTGGCACTTATTCCATACTGCATCGGTCTTTATGCACTACACACCAGGCCATTCTGTTTACCTCATCTAACAAAATGGTAGGGCGAAAATTATCTACTGCTGGTTCCTTTCCCTACTGTTCTTTTCGTGGTAATTGTTAGACTCCTCTCATGCCCCACCTCTAGCATCTTTTCTCCAGATCACGAAACAGACCGTCTATCTTGTGGCGGCTGCGAGCCTTATTGTGGCGGGAGCTGTAGTCCATCGCAACATTGAGGAGACGTATTCCAGTGGAACAAATTATCAAAAGGGGAAGGGACCCCCGAAACTGGTATGTCATTGGCCGCATCACACCTTCGTGTTGGGTAACGTTTCCAACCAGTGATTCGGGCAATTCCGAGACTCCCAAACCTGTAGGCGGCATCTGTCTATCTTACCCAATAGGTCACTCAGCGTCCTCATTTTTCGCGACCGTGTTGCTGTTTGCCTGACAAGTCCTATTCCCTGCGTCCTGTTTTCTGATTCTCGTCCGCCACTTAGGCCCAAGGTACCAATTAATATTGGAACTTTCAACTCAATAACCAACTGATCAACATTACCTCTCTCGTTCGAACACTAGCCTCTTTAGAAATTGGTACGTGCCGTAATTCAGCGACTAGAATCTGGAACAGCAGTCAAAGTATCAAACCGACAACACCCATATTATCTCCTCGATCCTGGTTGCGTATTTCAGATGACATCATACCTTTCATCTTCGGTCAGATTGGGGTAGGTGTAGCATTTGACAATGGTCAAAGCAGCATTGGTAGATTGTCGTCCATATAGAGCGAGCTCTAAACGCCTAATCCTCCGAACGTCTTTCATTATATGTTTGTGTCGCTATTAACTTCAGTGATGCATTCAAATACATGCGCTATGCGGATCTGGCTACTCTTCCAAGGTAGACAAGTTTCTAATGTGGTCATTCAGGCGGGAATTACGCATACTCAGGTTAACCGACCGAGGGATGCCTGGTCTTTCTAAACCGGCAAGCTTAGGTTAGCATCTCATGGCTCGGACAGTGGTAGACAACAACTGCATCTCTAGTCTGAATACATGTAATTATTAGCCCCCGTCAGTTTTAGGCATCATGTACGTCACAGTTCCGCTCAGTATTTTCCTTCCTCGAGTCAAGTCTGGTCCCAGATGGATTAAATAAGCTTTGGTAATAAGTGGGCGGCTTCATTTGAGATTGTCGATTTTGTTGGATCGCGTGTCTTGAATTGGACCATGGCTTGGTACACTGTCGCTGTATTCTTAATTTTACTGGACAACGACTTTTTCGATCACAACTGTTGGCCTTCGGAAAACGTGCTGTGTCCTCCGTAGTAACTCTTCTGACCTAGGTTTCATGAACTACTACAGATGACTACTTGACCTGTCATTGAGTACACGCATCTCTGAGGTCAGTGACAAACCGGAACACGGTTTCTCGATGAAATGGTAAAACGGTCCTGTAATCAAACACAGATGTACCAACATATGTATTATGTACAAAACAAAAGTAAACATAAATGACAAAGCAGTACCGTGCATTTGAGTGAACAATTCCCCACTACCTTGAAACGTGATATAAAGTTTTAAATATGCGCATAAAAATGTGCAAAGTAGGGGGAAGCAAATGCGCTAACGTTTGGTCATAAAATGAGTCCAACTCCCACTTGCAAACAAGCAACGACGTTTGCGAAAAACAAAATGGTCACAACGTTTGGATCAAGTAGCCTGTTTTTTTGACGTGTCCAGTTATTTGTCCAATAACTACAACCGATGAGTGCCCCTTTGGTAAGTGATGCTAGCCATGCAGACCGTAATCTGTTGAACGAGTCCATCAACATTCACACTGATTTCGTCGACGGTCGTCATCCATCACTGACTCCTTGGGACGCTCATATCGAGCGTTCCGTTGCGATTCCGACGTTGCTACTTGAAAATGGTTTTCAAAGCAAGGCGATAATCTTGTACTCATCCAGCCCAGAAGTAGCTCGCCAACTGTTAGGCGTGATGCTATGAACAATTAGGACAATCCCCGGAAGTACAGACTAGATTTTGGTTGCTAGATCTTAAGAGAAGCAACTCTAGCTTTAGTGTGGCTAATTTAACCGCATAATCGACCGTCTTCATCAATGGCCTGTCGTTCAAAATGCACACAACCTCCGCCAGCGTCGTAGGCGATATCCCGTCCGGCAAGAGTTGATCACGTGATAGTCTGCTAAATGCATCTTATTAAACGAATCATGCTCTCTCATGTTCCTCTGAAAATTCGGCTTGGGAGGGTTTAATTTCCAAGTACTCGTTCGAAATTGATTCTCGTTAGGTAGCGCACATCTTCGGTACCGCAGAAGTTGGCGCCGAAATCATCGCAAAGTTTTGTGGACGTCCGCGACGAACATCAAACCATGAGAGTGCGCAAAGAAAGGAATTGATGTCCATTGAGCGCGCATTCTCGATGTGAGTAGTCTGAATCTTCAGATAAGCAAACAAACAACCTTAACGTTTTTCGATGGTTGTACCGCAACGAACAAAGAGATGCTCATAGTAGTTTATATCAACCACAGTAACCAAGCTAGACCCTTTCGTAAGCCTGTCAACAGGAAAGGGAACCATCGCTTGCTGACAAATTTGAGAAAATCATCGTTTGCAAATAAAACACTTCATTCACTTTTTTTTTTACAGAAGAACTGTACCGCGACTCAGTATCATTCGCATCGTAGTGACTTCTAATTCACCAATAATCAAGCGTCATTGGTTAATCGGCTGGCACAAGGTGTCTTGTTGAGAGTAAGTGTGGAAACTGTTCAGTCAATCAACGCCCTCTGTAGTTGGAACAAAGATCGACAATGACTGAATCGGGATATTAGATTTATGTGATCACTCATAGCACGCTTAATTACTGTCTGGACTGGATGTTCTTAATTGTTATTTTCATCGAATTTGTTGAAACCAATTGGTTTCGTCTACGCTCAAACAAGTTGGCTCGTGATGACAAACAACTACTGTGAGTTTGTTGATTTTTTCGAGGTCCATCTAGGGTGAATTATTAAGTGTATGCAGCATATGTTTGTGTATGAACATAAATTAGAATCATTTCGTGTTTAAACTAAGTACATCAAAAAACAACAGTTTAGTGACGAGAAGTACAACATGCATCGATGTGTTCTATCTCTTAGTTCTATTAAGCCTCATATTCAATTGATGACTTTCGGACTGTTGATGGATATCCGAATGCAGCGCGGCCTTTTGTTGTACCTTTTGTTTTTTCTCTGTCATTGCTAATCAGGGCACTGTTTGACTGTTGTAATTTCTATCGGGTGGATGAAGAACGCGCGCCATGCGGATCACTCCAGCTAACGGACCTTACTATGGTGTTTTCCACTCGTGTGTACCCGTTTCACTTGTATTGTCACATACTTTGAATTTAAAGCCAAATTACTTAGGTTCCTATCTCATTGAATTGACTGCGATTCCTTTCACATTTATACGGTAGTCAATTCTGTGATCATTTACCGCTCGAGATAACTTCACCGATTGTCAACTTTAAGACCGTCGATTTGGGATTCGACTATCAGTGACTTTATTCCTCAACGGTTTTTCACCACTTTTAAGTTAGGACTCAATGTGTCCACTGTTATTTGTAGTCTGAAATAGTATGCTATATATCGTTCATGATTGATCTGTTATGTTGTTTTGTACCTGTTTTCATATTTTTAACCCCGCTTCAAGTTTTGTTAAAGGTTTTACTCCTTGTTTATCGGTACACCTATATTTCACGGGTGTTTAGGTAATCAGTTGATCGGTTACTTCGCTAAACCTGACTTTGTTCTGCAGCACCTTTCGTTTGAAACATTAAATCATTTAACTCACATGGTCCATGTTTCAACCACTTTTTTGAACAGTAACATCTTGCCCAATTCCTCCTGGTTATTTGGGTCCTTCAACTTTTCAGACTCCCTCAGATTATAGCGTCTACAGTTTCACCTGTCCATTGTGTGGTCAGCTGGGTTTTACAGAGGCATCGTTTTCACGCCATGTCTTTCAAGCCCATCCAGGACAAGAGTCTGGGGATGCGGAAGTAATTTGCCCACTTTGCGCCACTCATGCCGAAGGTGATCAGAATCGGCAAACCCGTCACATGGCCCGACACCTGATTGCCACGCACCAGTTGTCGTCTTCATCGAATGGGAAGAGTAAGTTTTGCGGATATGGATTACCAATGAAGTGTTCATGCTCCTTCTCAATTCAGACTGAACCTGAAATGAACAGTTTCTACTTGCTAACACACCCACCCCTATTTCCGATTAAACAACGATATCTACTGTGTTCTAATGTACGTATCTCTAACCGTTTTTGGAGTCAGTTATTCTAAGTTTGTATGCTGTCGCTTGCTTTCTCCGTTACAGATTCCAACTCACAATCATGCTTTGAAGCTTGCACTCTGTCACACAATCAAGTTTACTAGAACTCTGCCGGGCTTGCACCGATTCCTTTAGACCTGACTAACTGTTGCTCTTGATCTCCCCATCGCATGTTTTTGACTTCATCAGAGTAACCACAGCGGTTTCGTTCGACTTATTGCTTACGTATTACGGTTTTGAAATATTTTGATCTCTTACTACAGTAAAGTGCTTCTGGGTGTATTTCTATTCGGGCGCAGCCAACATTCAGCCTTGCTGACAGTAACAGCGGTAGAGAAAACACCTGACTCAGGAAAAGGACAAACCATACTCTGACATTTGTTGATTATCCCGGAGTCAAAATCCAAAGTCCAGATCAAAGACCGTACCCAACGGACAACGCCTAACCGAGTCCGACGAGCGAACAGGTATAACACGCCGCCGAAACCACAGTCAGATTGGCTAGCTGTGATTGGGGGTTAGGGGTGTACGCGCATTCTCAGTGAAGTAGCTCGGGGTCATCGACCCCGTGTTTTGGCCACCACAATCGATGATCCTTGGCTGTGCATACAATTCTCCGTAAGCGTTTCAGCACTTGAAAGGCGGTGCTAGAGGGCTAGGAACTAGCATGCGCCGGAATGTGAAAATGGACAGTGAAAATAAGATATTCCCCTAACGGATTGTGCTGTCACGATAGTTTTTCCCCACCAATCGGCAGATAATAAAAAGCTGCATTCATGAACGAAGTAGATTTACAAATCACTAAAAGACTGGTCGAAACCTAACTATTTTTCCGTAAAATATGTGGCACGTCATGCTATTTTTGGGTTTGTCGTGAAGTATTACAGGCATGATGTGACAACAACAGCATGTTTTAGTTTTGTGGCCTCGTCAATGAGCCGTGCCGTTCCACTTCCGGTTAACGTCTTATTTGGCCATTTTGTTGATGCTTTGTTGAGGACAACTTGTTGCGTTGTCGAGATCAGCGCGGACAGCTCGTTCCGAAATGTTTTCTTGTTTGAAATACCTGTTCTCTGAAAACCTACATTATCTTAAAAAAATATCGTGCACTAAATACACCAGACCTTCGTGTCGGAACCAGAGCACACTGGCGGATCACGACCAGGACGTCGTCTTAAGGAAACAACTATTGACACTGGAACCATTTTTGTACTTTACAAGTGAACCATACTCACCTTACTTTCATCTACAGCTTGGTTGTATGTTTGAATATAAACGTAGGTATTTTTAGTAACTAAGTCCCTTTCCATCCCCTTCTTTCTCTGTCTTTTCCTATGCTTTTTTTCCTTCATGGTTCTGTGACAGTTAAGCATCAGTGTGAACCACTGAGGTATTGCTGATTATGATGATGGTGAGCCATATTCGCTTACTGAATGTCGCATTGTTATTGGGCTCTACAATCACTTTACCCTGACCATATATTTGATGAACTGTCTGTTTGTTCTCCATTGCTGTGGCTGTATTTAGAGATTTCAAACTAGATGCAGGTGATCACTGAATGAATTATTCTTGCAGTCATTTCAGGACTTCTTCACCTATCCTCAGCACAGTTGGCGCTGAAAGGCGGTAGGCACAAACTAGTCTTGTGTACTTATTCAGCCTTGTTCAACGTTAGTTTGTTTTAGTCTGATCAACCACACTGATGTGTACAGAGTCCGTCTCAGATTCCCGTGAGGCCAAATTGCTTTCTGTAATTCTCTGGTACTCATCATCATGCGTTTACTGGCCAGCATATTGGTTTCTACTGTTCGCTTCATTAATCAGGCTATCGTTGGATCGAGTAGTGATTATGTACATTCTTTCTGCCTCTTCCGTAGACCAGCAAACAGAATCTTCAACAACAAACAACGCCGTCGGTGGAGCGGAGTCTCCTGATGAGACGAATCAGTCTCGTTACTCTTCAAACCGTCGTCTATTTCCGTTTCCATCAAATCGACCACACCGGAGCACTGATGGCAGCAGAAATCGAGGCGGTCCTACCGGAGTTCGAACTAATCGAGGTCACCATCTGCTAGACTTGACCACAAATTCGAATCCTTCCTACTGTGACACTGTCTTGGACTTATTAGGCGTCGCGAGTCGCCTTCCTGGCCGGTCTATGCAGAATTCTTCGAGCAGTTCGTGGGTGAATGATGATGCACGCGTTGTGAGTGTTACTGTTTGTAATGAGGCTGATGGCACTCGGTCAAACGCTTTGGGTGGACGTAATACACATAACGAGGATACTGGTCCGGTTATCTTGCCTTTTTCTCAGACGGTTTCGCAAAGAAGCCAGCCCGTTGTTGATGTCGGTCACGCTGTGACGGAAAGCTCAACTTCTGTAAGGCGAGACGCACTGGGTCAGGTAACTGTTTTTACTTGTCGTAAATGGACCGTATCTTTATGTTTCTAGTGCATTTTCCATATTTGTGACTTTCTTGTTCATAGCATTAAGATCGATAACTACTTGAATAGGCCATCGTATCGATCGACGGAGTTGGTCTTACTCTTGATCGTTCTGTACTGGTTCTATGCTGCTGTTTTTTTGGTACGGCAGATCTTTTTATTTTTTTAGTATCATTCTACTTAAACGGTAAGCATAACAACCGATGAATAATTCCACAAGAGACTTGGAATGACGAACGCTGGGCGTGGTTAGATCAGCCGATACACAGAACTGAAATATTTTACCGTGCAATTACTTTGCCGGTTCAAAACTCCACACGAATAAAGAAGACAGAGATGATCCGCGGCAAATCCCGTTTATTCGTGTTGAGGATTCGATTCAAAAAGTGATGATAATTTCAAACAAGTGTTCAGATGAAGTTAACAAAACTGCATATACAAAAATGTACAAAAATGAATTATAAAATATAACTATGAGTTGTGGACACTACAAGCCACGTATCAACCGAGCTGGCTAAGTTAGTTTTAAGTTCTTTATTCTCCTCGAACGATGTCAACCTTGTACTGGCGAGCAGGCTGCGCGCCAAGACAACCAACAGATCACTTGGCCTTTTGGTATCCTTGCCAGCTACGCTTAGTCCTGAGACCGTGGTGGAAAAAACAGCGGCTTTGAGGTCCGCTGACGCCCACCTGCAAGGCGTGTCGTTCGATCGCTGTCGACAGGGTAGAGCGAGACGCGAGCAGCGCGTTAAAACGAAGTTATTGATCAGTCACTCCTCAACGATTGCTTCAAGATATATCCCACATTTTTCCAATGGCGACGAGTTTCTCTCTTTCACTGAACGGTCCCATGTAAGCAGATTATTGTAGAAAATAGGCCGGCTGTACTAATTGACAGGGTTACACAGGATATCATTCACTCCGTATCTCCGTTCCGTAGCGTGAACAGTGGTTCGTTGTCGGCAGTGTGTATACAATTTGCGTAACGTCCGTGTCTCTTCAACCACCTCCACGTGCTCCTTGCAAATTTGGCGACCGTCTTACTGACAGGTTTGCGATTTTTAATGCGTGGTACCTCAGATCTTGGGGCATCTGATGTCATTGTTATATTATTTTTTGATGTGTTTCTCTGCAGATCACATTAGGATTAGAGTGCAATTCCACTTTTTCATTTTTCGATTAAAATGTCTGCAGCAACAGCAGCTTGCCAGATGATACCTTAAGTTTTCCAGTTTGCCCAATACGCATCTCATAACAATGAAGAAGGAAAATGTTATAACCCAGAATGGGACAACACACCAATATACGGTATTCGAATGGCGAACATGCAGTACAGAACGCTATGGTACTCAAAATCCCCTAAGAACACAAAAGACCTTGTCCTTCAGCTGCGAATGTATTTACTTTCAAACTGAACGTAACATGGACCAGCGTCTGAGTATGTGTGAACGTTGATTGGCCTTGAAGAATCTCACCTTGATTGACGCGGTAAAGTTGGAACGGGCCAACTAGAAGAGAAAAGAGAAGCATGCACCAAGATTGAGTTTCACCAGGTTGTGACACGAAAAAATGTTATTCAAAATTACAAAATAAACCATTATGGAAGAAATAGGCTTTCACCAACAAATATGGTTCACGATGGATCGCAAATGGTTTGGCCTAGAGTTTAAGGTTTAGGCAAATTTGTCAACCAGGTTAACGTCATTGTCTGGAAGTAGGATATCCATGACGTCCTAATCCTTTCTCATATGATCACCAGCGGCAGGATTAAGCACAAAACGATGACTTCAGTGTGAATCTAAGTGTATTGCTTTGTTTCTCGATGTTTTTTGAAAGCCTTATCGGTTGTGATTTATTGCATGATTCAACAGCGACACCTTCCAATTTTAGACCTATCGTTCTCTTTCTAGAGCCTGTGCTGCATATTGCTGAAAGCCTTGGCAATGTAATCCGTCGGGACGAAGTTGGCGTGGTACCGATTGTAGTGACTAGATTAGATGTTTATCTTTATCCGTCTGTTGTTCAGTTGCTTAGGATTATCACTATATCGCGGTGATTAGTTTGTGCTTGATCCATTGATGCCTGTAAATTTAGACATAAACTTGAGTGAAAGTAAATCATCACTGTTCTCACACAGAACATCGGGAACAGTTAGAAACTGTCTTATGAATGACTTTTCCGTTAACTGTTCAATCTGTGCTTTGTCTATTCTTTACTCGAATATGCGTCAAATAGCGCAACCTTGGGAGATGCGTCATCGCTGGTGAAGTGTCCGATGAGATCATAAATCATACAACTGATGCTCGGTTCGCGTTTGCCAACTTATGTCATCTGCTATGCGGACATGATGTCAGTCTATTAGCAAAAGGCCGAGTGTGTAGTGTCGCTGTACGAGCAGTCTTAATGCATGATTGCAAAACCTGTTTTATAGAGTGTCCGTTTTTGATCGTCGGTGTCCGCTAATTATTGTCGGAGTGTGGTGGGGACACCGTGTCAGCGATGACGAGATTTGTCGACGGGTCTTCGCAATGGACAGTTTTTACTAACCCCTGAACACAACGGTTTGTCTAGCAGGCTACATTGGTTCGGGAATATTTTGCGAATGCCAACTCATCGCCTGCCGTGCCGAGTTTGCGAGTAGCGGGTTAACATGAAAGCCTCAGTTTGTTTGCTACTGTATGACTTGGATTTGAGGTATAAAGGCTCTTGACCTTGTAGCCTGCTTCAGTGGGGGCGTTTCTGGGCCTTCGACTGAGACCCAAAGAATAATGTTTCTTTATGATGGAGGACGTTGTCTGATACGTTGAAGAGTGTTAGTGAGTGCTGTTCGTGTTTTTTTTCTCTGTGAACCAGCAAACTGTTGTTTTCTCTTTTCATCCTTCTCCATTTTTTTTACTGTGCATAATCCTCACTTTTTCATTTCTTACGGTACGTTGTCGACCATGTGTAACTTTTACCGTACTAAGTGTATATTATAACCATTGAAATGGAATGACGACTTATATAAATGTTGCAAGTAGTGTTGACACCCGTTCCTAATTAACCGCTCACCACATCAGAGTGCGGGTTATAGACTGTTATTCCAGTAAACTATTCGTGCCTTTATCTTCCATTCTGGTGATTTGGAAATTCTGCATCTCATCGAACAGTAACCTAATGTACAAGTTATGATATGCCGCCATTTCGTCGAAATATATGTACGAGTAGGTAGCTGGTGTTAAAATCGACATCAGATATGCTTAATCTCTTCCGTTAAGGGTGGCCTGGCACGCTGTATGCAATCAGATCAACTAGGATCATCCACCAAGAGTTCATCTTTCGCTGGCTGACATTTGTTAGCCTAGTTAAACGTACACGTGTAACAATGCAAAAACAGTGTTGATCCATATTTTCTAAATGTATTGTCATGGATCACGAAATTCCGTGGATTGCACAATAATTTGTAAACAGCCTGGTTCCACGTTTTCATTCTGTTGTATCAACAAAACCGTTAACATAATTCAACTGTTATGAATGGACTTTTTACTGCTAATGTTCAGACTTCTAATCCTCGAAATTCCCAGCCGAAAACACCGAAAAGAAAGCACAAGGACAAGTTTATTCGCTGTGTGAACCTGGTGTAAGACAGTGTCGTATTTTTTTGGAGGTAAAATGACTTTGAAGAAGAAATGGATAGTAGAGCACTGGGAAACTCTGTAAACAATCCGATTGATTGACGCCTAGTCAGCATACTTGAGCAGTTGTCTAAATTTTTGGACATCATATCCTAAATTTGCTGTTTGCCGATGCTATAAAGGAAAAGATGCTATAGTACTCTGCGTTTTTCCATATCTTAACATAAAAAGCCACAAGGCTGAAAGGTTAACTAGTCAAATAAGCGACAAGAATTCAGTAACGGAATGCAGCAACCCCCAAGTACCATATGCACAGAACACAATTGTTCAAAAATGTCGCAAGTCGATTGAATGAATTGTGAGCAGTTTTGAGAATCCGGTAAATTTTGAGGTCTCACAGTAGTAGAGTCTAGTTGATGTACTACAAAATATGGCCGAATTGGGACGCGCAGTTTATAAGAATGTTTTTAATGTTGTCAATTATCATTGATGCTCAATGTGAAACACCGGAAGATATTAGGTTTGACGTCGAATATTTGGCGACTCCGCGTGAACTAATTGTGTATTCTGTCAAACATCTGTTTGCGATTGTTTTCACATCCCGTTTTACTCCTCTTCGTTTTAATTTTATTTTTACAGCGTTCTGCATCTGACCAACCGACCGCTTGGTCCGAGCCATCCGCCAGGGGTAATTTATTAGACGTTGTATCGTCTGAAAATTCTGAGGCCGTTCCAGTCACGCTGCAACTGTCTCAGTCAACCAACGTCACGGTCCAGTCGGTTACTCCAGCTCCCGCACAAACGCTTCCATCACAGAAATCTAGCTCTGGCGATCCCGTTTTGTTAACAGATGAGAAGGAGAATGCTTCAAAAATGAAACCTAAAGAAAGGTATGTTCTTTATCGAATGTATTCTGATTCATCTGTTTTCACTGCTCGCCGAATTTCACGGCAGTATTTGAGCCACTTATCATTCGGTACCATTAGCTTGAAGGTTTCCACTTTGCGTTTTGCACCTGGATTGTGTGTTTGTTTATGTCCTCCAGTCACCATCCGCTTGATCACGATCAGCAAAAAATCGACGCTTCATGCTGGTGCGTAACTACTACACAAACACGACGAAAAAGACAAGCCCTAGCCAGGAAAAAGCGAAAGAAAAGGGAAGGAATCTAACTTCTGAAAATAACTTGGGCTTTATTCAAACATTCTACACCAAGGTGCCCACGCCTTACAGACAAACGACCCAGTTATAAGCGAAAGTGCGGCTTCAACAAGACAATATTCTTATGGTTTTCGCTACCCAGCATCATTAGTTGCGCTTGTGGCACAAACAACGTGTATAGACAACGACAAAATTTACGCCACCGGGTCCGATCAGCCGCCATCTCTGTAAATCTATTAGTCACGGGGGTCCCAGTCCGAGAGACGAACCCGACGTACAGTGGCCAGCAGCCCTCTGAAGAACGACTTCATTTTTCTACGCTGGGTCATCATCTGTCCATATCGCATCTTATCCCAGCCGGTTGAGGCATCGATGTGGTACACAGTTAGCTGACATTCTTAGTACAAAGCCTGACTGCCTAAGTCCGTGTAAACTTAAAGA
Organism: Paragonimus skrjabini miyazakii; assembly: GCA_014338405.1. NCBI lineage: Eukaryota > Metazoa > Platyhelminthes > Trematoda > Plagiorchiida > Troglotrematidae > Paragonimus > Paragonimus skrjabini miyazakii. The sequence goes on along the minus strand of JTDE01002286.1, from coordinate 73,215 downwards.
ATGAACAGAGGAACTCGCTTGGCAATCATTACCAAGTACTCGCTTCCGGTAACTTTCTCCAGGCCTAGTATATCGCTAGTAAGTCGTGAGTACGAATGCTTTTAGTTTTTCATGTCTTAAGTGTACAGAAAGTTGGCCCTTCGTGTTGTGTTTTTATTGTATCATTTTACTGTTACGATTTAATTTGAATTGTCTGTACGCTGTACGTTTGTCTCTACTGTTCTGTTGATATTGTGACCGGACCTTTGGGCTGTCATTGTGCCCAGCTCCCATAGGACTCAATAATGAATGCGGGGTGAATAGTCAATTTTTTTCTCATGGAATAATCCAATATTTCTCTGCCTATTCTTTTAGGAATCCAGTTCACTCGGTTCAATCAACTTCCCACGAAAATTGGACAGTCAGAGATGAGTACGATGGCAATTGGGCTACGTTTTTGAGTGAATTGGTTTGGTCGAGTTTGTATTTTCCACAGGAGCAGCAGTCCTCCGGTTGATGGCCAACATAATCTTCTAATAGCTCGTTGCGCTCCAAACCCACAATATTAGACGGAAAGTTTGAGAATGCCCTTCCACAGATCACTTTCCTTTGTGTTTACTGGCATGTGTGTTCTGCTGAGTTGTTCATTATGTGCCAATTCCTCGTCGATATCTCTTTGTGGAAGTCTCTCGAGAGAGAGAGCGCGCGCATGTGCAAGGGCGTGTGACTGGATCTTGCCTCACAGTGCTTGGCTGTTTGTTCTACGTACTGTATATAACAACCGTTTCTTTCACTGAACAGTTCGATTTAGCATCTGCCCTATCACATTTTCTTTGGTCGCCTTGTGAACAAACAACGTACATATTTTTCCAGTTGGACGTGAATTCATTTCGCGCCGTCTACTTTCGCCAGACTGTCTACTTCTTCATGTTGCTACCATGCGGCTGTCTCAATATAGCCTGTGATAAGGTTTCTTTTTTTTTAAACGGGACTTCGCTTTAACGACATCGTTTTCCATTAGAACTTTAACCAGGTGATGCTTAGGATCGGGGGAAATATTTCGTGTCAGTTACATTCATACAGTGGAAATCAACATTCCGCACGGCTAGACACACGTCAAGTATAATTTAATAATTGCTAATGGAAATTTACCGACCGTGCTTCTTTTTTTGGAGGTTAATACTGATTGGGTTGGTTGGCTAATAAGGTCGTTAAAATATTCATTTAAATTTCAGACTACTTAACGAGTAGTTTGTGTCAGATCAGCACATTATAACTGATGGTTACGGGTGGGTGATAGAAGTGTCTAAAACCAGCACTTTCCAATCGACTCTCAGTTTTTATTTCCATGTGTAGTATTCACCGTTTTTATATAACGGTGTGGGAGACTACGATGAAAAGAAGTTTCACAAAATTACCGATGAATACTCGAAAAATTTTATTGTTGTGAGTTTGTCCCAGCTTTTGCAATCCAGCTGGACCTTTCCGGCTGTCCCACTTTCAATGCAGATGACATACTCGAGTTTCACTCCTTTTGAAGCCTATCAGTAGTGCATATCCTTGCTACAATCAATAACTAAACTCCACTTCTTGTCTTCGTGAGTCTGTTTTGTTTTCGATCGTGAGAAGGACAATATGAGAAACTGTGTGATGCTTACCTCTCTTCATGTAAATAACAAACCCTACCTCTATTTCTTTCTTTGAAATATCTAAGGAATACTTTAGATAACGTCATCGCATAGTCATTTCATGTTGTTGATGTTTTCATCAAAACCCAACAACTCTTGTTCTATCTCCAGCGTTCAAATTCTGTCTGCATTCTCCGCCGCCTGATTAGTCGATTCACGGATGTCTGTGTACTCACTCATTAGGTGTACTGTCCATGGGTTTTTTCTGCTGGCTCGTTCTTGAGGGGCTGTTTTTTTAACGAGTTTCTAAAGCATATCCCGCTGTAGTGGCACTCCTGATGAACAGTTCGTTGCTTTTTCACTGTCTCTCGCCTTTTCACAATGTGCGACCACTTTTCAGCGAACATCCTATCTGATATAACTCACTCCCTTCTGTTCAAATGTATTTCTATATATTTCACGTGATCCAAATACAGACCTTTATTTGCACACACCCGGTTTATTGTTCTTCTGTCATTCTTTATCTAGCTCAACTTCTATTCATTCCGGACTTTCCTTTCTTGAATTAGCCACAAAACTGAATCAATAGATTTTCTCGATTGATACCGATTGTGATCGCCCGTCAAATTTTCAGTGAAGCCCTTTTTTATTAGTTTTGTGACTGAAGAACACTTAGTCACTTGTCCTCCATGTGCTGGAGATGTGAATGT
>JTDE01002286.1:32076-57254 GCA_014338405.1 Paragonimus skrjabini miyazakii | reverse complement strand
GGAAGTTTGTCTTTGAGTTGTGAAATGGTAACAGGTGTTGAAAGGAAAATCGCGCCTAATTGAGTGGTAGAATAGGTTGTTTTGACTGACTTTCTGAACTTCCTTGCGACAACTCCAGTCATGGGGTCTCTTTGAAAAGGAGATTAATAAACGCACGTTTCTTATTAACAGAAGGTGATTCAAATTTCAACTCTACCGTCTAAATCGCCTTCTGAATATTCACTGTTTTGCCATTACTTTAATGAGCGAACACAAAAAATAAGTCTTGTTCTCTACTTTGTCGTCCTCATGACTTCAGTGGGTATTTCTGAACGAAAGTGCAAGCACTTACATTAGAAAAAAACTATGCACTAGCTACATACAGACGTTCAGAACCGCAATTATTCAATGATCTCGAGCACAATTTCTCAACCCACACAAAACTCATAATTTCAGGTAAAGATGTTATATGTTTGATAGCTTCTAATGTTCTCGCTTTTGTTAGTGTATTACTGATGTCCTACTTTTGTGCCTCAGTGCAGAGAACTCAGGTTACTTTTCATCATTTTTAGGCTCCTGATGTGTCTTCTCACCATGGGGTCCACAAATCATTTCTGACACGCACAGTTTGTCATCTTAAGTCTACCTGAATTGTAATTAACTCGAAAACTGTGAGAAGACTGAAAGTGGTATAACTGCTTAGTACAATGTCAATTGTGCCTTGTCTGCACAATTATGTATTCTGTTCGTGTTCGGACCTATTCTGTTAAGTCTCAATCCATTCAGTGGGGCATTCACTTTGAATGTGAATCTAAATGTTCTGTTAGATACAGTAAAAGAAACTGAGTAAATTTCTACAACTGATGCAGACCCATTAGACTCTTCTTTGTTGATCAAACTCGCAATTATGGTGACGTGTTAGTAAAATCAAACTCATAGTTTATGACATACTTTATTACGACCTTTCTTCAATTCTGTTGGGCATGTGACCTGATTAGGTAAATTGGCTCGAACGCCTCCAATCGATTGTACAATATCATTCGCTGGTTTTCCTGTCTCTGGTTAACTACCAGTGAATCTGTCCATTTGGAAACACGCTTATATTTACACCTGCTGGTCAACCGCTATGATCGTCCTCTCAAATCTCCGCTATTAATATGTGAATAGGAAACCTATGTTGAACACCACCCTCTACATGAGACTACACCTTTCACAATTCAGACAGTCTGTTAATTGACTCACAGGCATGACTGGACTACCGACTCCAAAAGTTCACTTGTCAGTGCCGTCTAGGTTGCCCATTTGTATGACTAGGAGACATAATAATTAGCCTGTTATCTGCAAGTGGTTACTCCAGGACGTCTCAGTAATCGACTTGATTTAACTTATTGATTAATGGACCAATCGAAAAAGCGATCTGAATTGTGGAATTTGCGAGCCAGTTGGCTTAGTGTATATCAGTTAATAAAAATCTTCGACCAGGCATCAGCAACAATAAAGTTCTGTTCACATGTAACTCATTCTGTTTGACGTTTTCGTATCCCAGATGAATATAATTTTGCTAGTGTTGATGAGATTGACTAACTGCTGTTACAACAACTCTGAACTGTAGTTGTACCTGAAATCCTGATGACTTTTCTAACATTCAACATGTGCTGAACTAGTGTCACTGTCGGATTAGCAATCAGGTCGACTAGATAACATGATTGCTACTAATGGATATCGTATGGGTGCAGTAACCGCAATGACCCAGGTATCCACACTTGATTCTTATCATCAAATCAGTTCTCGACTGTATTGTGCGTCGGTTATACAGATGTCGATTCTTTATTAGGCTAGCCAAAGATAGCAAGCATCAATTTTGTGCCTACATTACAGTGTGTTCCCTGCTAGCACAAACGTGACAACATTGACAGCGTGACAATGTTTTGAGCCAATACTATGAAACATTACTCCGGACAGATGTAGCCCTCTTCAGGTGGCGAGTCTGCACTGGGTATATCCACAACTGGTTGCAAACAAAATTGCGCCATTGTTTCGTAAATTCTCACTATGAAACAGTAATTTGAGCACACCTCAAACTTGCACTGTTTGAGTGGAGTCAATAGAACGCCAGAATTTAAGCAAACACTCGCATGTACCTTCACTGAGATTGCCTGCATTCGAGCATGGGAGACACCAGAAAGACTGAAACAGAAATCAGATTCACCTGTTGACAACTTTTGCTTAAACTATGTGGTTTCACTGAAGAAAACAGTCAAGCTGGCGGTTATCAGTGCTGACATCTGTAGTACGCACTATCTGAATTCATACCGACGGGGGATGAACAGCCCATTGCAAAATCGGCTTGTTTGACACTTACACATGCTCCGGATCAATAAACGTGTCATAAATTATCTACCATGAACGATCAGCAAGATGCCACATCCATAGCGTCTGTTTTGTTTGTGATCACGATGTAAAGGATTCGATGTTCTGGGCCAGGTCAGAAGCCGACGAATTGCGATAAACATGGTCAAGCAGAATTTTGCAGCATAATGATCTGACTGTTTGCATGTCAGTAAATGCATTTTTCTTGTATCAAACCGTCCTGAGGTAATACTTATAATTGTAGCACGAATACAAAGGTGGTTATTTATTGAACAGTTGAACAAACAACTAAAACATCAGCTACACGACTGAACCTTTACGATCGAGCATAAAAGCTATCCTTTATAACGACTGAATCTGTAAAATACCAGTCGTGTGTCGCTATTCTAAATTTAAGATTAGCCCTTAACCAAACATCATTTATTTGCTTCATATCCTTTTGATTGTTTGAATAGTGACTGAAAAGAGCCTTTTATGTAAATTAACCCGCTCCAGCTTTCATATAGTCATTAACACGTACCTCTAGACGTTCTTTCAGAATGGCTGGTCATCAAACCCATGTGTGTCACATGGGCACCTGTCTTTCAATTCGATTTTACTAAAGTGAATCAGCCTAATCTGTTGAATAGCTCAAACCCCCGTTTAGATCCTATCCTCACTAACTCGACCTTGTTATTTCACAGAAAGCAGGATTGAGTAACCAACGTATGACGAACAAGTGACCTTCTGAATGATTCTGTAACCAGAGAGAAACAGGGTTAGTTTTGGTGTGAGGTGGCAGCAGTAGATTCTGAATTGAGAGGTGAGGTGATTAGATACCACATGAGTACATCTATCCTATCTTTCATTACGTACCAACTTTAAACGGTCTTGCATATGACATTGCAGACGACCATAGTTTCATACTACATTCTTATCATTTCTGGACATAAGAAACTAAAGATGTTCCGTGTGTAATGACTGAGGGTTTAGAAACCACATATTCCAGCGTAGCTAATGTGCATTAATTTTGTGCACAGACACAGCAAATAAATTGGATTACTTTCCATTCGAACACATCATTCTGACCTTCTGAAACAATAATCAAAAGATTTAATTCGTGCGATAGCATTTCTTATACCATAAATTCAAAAATATTTAGGTCATAATGAAACACAGACACTGAGTGAACCAATTAAATTACTGACAACCCTGGAAACGTTGATGCGAGCAGGTCATGAAATTTTGCAACAGTATGCCAAACTATCCCGACAACTTGAGTGTTAAAATGAACTGTAATGGTAGTTAACCTGTTGACTAATGAGCTTGGAGTTAGCTGTTCGTGAAATATCAAACGTTCGCGCCCAGTGACCCACAATCACATTGTAACAGAAAAAGAAACAGTGATGATGCAATCCCCAGTCGTGAAAAACCGAACCCGTACAAAATGCATTAGGTTTCCTGCGTTCACGTTTACAGTAATTCAGTATATATCGTACAACTCCCCCTAGTCCGAATGCACCCAGTTTCACTTTTTGTTTATGAACAGTACTTTTTGACTACAGGCCTGATTGAGAAAAGTGGGGTAAGTGTTGGCACTGTCCCAAGTGGACGCCATCATTAGGTGATGATGGAGTGACTCTCCGTTGAACACAAGCTGTAGTTGCCCATCTATCAATCCGTAGTCCACTTCACATATCAAGACAATCTCATTCTTGGGAGGTGTTGCCAGATGGCACGTACTGGTTGGTGGCATCAACGTCTTGTTTTGAACAAACACACATAGTTCTCTTTGACTATATGCCTTTATTCACGTCTATACCTCGCACAAACCGAGGACACAATCACTTCCAGACGAGCGTAGAGTGTGTCAATAGTCCAGTTAGTGATGTGGTTACAGAGGTTCGAATGTGTAGCAATGTCAAGGTTGAACTTCACCTACCCAGTATTAGTCAGATGGTATCGAGTATACCGGGCTCGAGGCGAGAAAGTGAGGTTGAAAGGATTAAGATGTTGTCAGTCACGTGCTACTGTGTGTGGAATCGGTTACAATAGATCCTGATCTTAGTGATTTCACTAAATCCATCTGTTTGTTATGAAATTACACAAACAGAAATTGTACACCCTTTTGATTGTGGACTGGGTTTCGTAAATTTTAGCCCTCGATTTATCGTTCATTATGTGGATGAGTACGTACTAGTGCTTAGGAGTCACGGAGGCAACAGAGACTGTGACCAGCTGTCGTCCAGGTTTCTTTTTAGTTTGTGAATTTGTTGATAGGTGTTGCGCAGGAAAATGACACTCCAGATGTGCGCAACTACTTACTACTTTTCATTTCCGTAATTTTCTGTACGAGTGCCGCTTAGATTTTATTCGGAAATTCAAGACTAAGAAGCCAATTCAACTGGATTGTGTACTTATTTTTTTAAAATATGTTAGGTATCTGTATACCATTCAGCGTGTTACCAACTTGTTTAGCAGATCGCAGTATGGTAAAGCGTAGAAATTCGCGAAATTTGGGTTAGTAATTTCTCTTATAAAACATGTGCAAATGTATCTGGTATCTGTGTTTGTAAACCGAACGAGCACAGATCAACGAATTATGATGTTTCGGGTTGGAGAAAACAGATGAAACAAGTCATAGGATAGAAAACGGTATATTCATCTACGCTGACTTCTCCCTGTTTCTTATATAATTAGTATTTCTAACTAGCATTTTGAATGCGTTTAAGAATGACACCTGCACTCACAGTTATGGTGAAACTCGGCATCATACAACTACAATTACAAATGGCTGAGTGTTCGTTTAATTTCTAAGATTCATTTAACGCAAAAACCACCATATGAAACATATGTGAGAATATTGTAAACGTCAGTATTACCAACCTACCAAAAGTGGCGCATTAAAGAAACATACATGTGGAAGGACCGTTGAGCTTTGTAATCTGTACCTATCAAACCCAGTCTGCTTGTACGCAGGTCGGACAGTAGCAGATGGATGGTTGCAATTCTTTTCTAGTATGTTCTGTAGACGAGGCTGTGGACATATTTTTGAATGTATTCTTACCGTGAGATGCAATGTTTTAAAAGACTGTGTTGTGCAAATGACGTAGATAAGAAAGCAAATTGCATTAGCAAGTTTCTTTAAGTCCATTTCGCAACACTAACCAAAAATAAATAATATGATGTACGCCACATCACCGTTTTAACTGTAAATGACCTTAACATTTTGCTTACACAGTTTCGATTCCTAAGCTTCGCGATCGAACTGTTTATTTCTACAAGTTAAAAGAACTGAACATAGGCTGGTAACCTAAACTTGCACCATTCGTTTTTTAATGGCATTCGTGCTCATTTTTTATTAAATAAACTGAATTGTTTAAAGTCATTTGTATTCCCTTGTGAGTGGTGCCTCTGACTGCACTATTAGGAGTTTTATCACATTTCCACTCTGTTTCCTCATTCCAACTGGAACGGTCGACCCGTTTTCTTGTTATGCCGATTTCTGCGGAAAAGCAGGACGACTGAACAGTCATTAACGTTAAGTGCACAAGTAGATAATACGTTTTCGAGTGAACATCTGTACTAAGTGCATGTTGCAATTAGTGACCAAACCAGGATAGGAAAAGTTCAAACTTATCACAATACCATCTGATGGTGATTCGTCGGTTACACTTGCTCTCGATGATCCGAGGTTGTTTAAAGTACTGGATGAGCTGACTGCTATTCTGCCGTAGTAAGCACATAACTGATGGTATCACATCTTGAGAGTTATCACTCAGCGGATATTACACTGAGTGGAAAAACCGAACCCAAGTATACCATGAAATTTTCTCACTAAGACAACACAGCAATATTTTACCAAACCTTCACTGTGGAAAGCTTTCCATATTGCCGCAGAAACAGACCTTGAGAAAACCATTTAGAGGTCGGGAATTCAACGAACTACGGTACTAAACTCTACTATCCTTTCCGCCCTTTTGAGAACAATCAACAAGTCTATGCTCGCAAGAAGGATGTATACACCTGTTTGTTCTTGAACTACGTCTGTTTGCAGATTTTGGCTACCAAGATGAACCATCTGGAGACCGTAAACGATGTGGTTTGGAAAACCTTGTTAAAAGCATTCTGTCCAATAGTTGAAAAAGGAAGCTTCTGAGGGTTTTTTAAAATGTTTTCTATTTATCGGTTCATTTGGCCAAACAGTTGGAGACAATGGATACAGCCAACACTCCACCAGTTCAGTACTGATTCAAGATTCTGAAATATCGCAAGACATCAAGCACAAGCGAACTACCTCCTGTCATTTTTGTAGATGAGGGTCAACTTGTAGTCGAAGAGCTGACTGCTGTGCTCCGAAAATTGTGAACCAGTAAAGTCTGAAATTATCTCCACTTTCGAAAAGGGCTCATGCACTTCGTGTGCAAATTACAAAAGGGATTAGCTTGATTCATATTGCGTCGAAATTGCTTGCAGCTCTTATACTTTCAAGGCTAAGCAAAACGGGCAAACAGCATGTTTATAAGGAGCAAACTGGGTGTCGCACTGGCTGTGGCTGCATTGATCACCTCACACGCCGCCAGATGCCTGAATTCCGCCATTCTTATAAAAAGGCCGACAACTACCTTTTTATACATCGAAGATGTATTTGATTCGGTTGACAGATCTGCACTCTGGAACTGTCTTTCGAGGAAGAGTGTACCTGATTAGCATATCGACATTCTGGCATTTAGTGTCAGACCGGGTTAAGGCTTATGGCAGCTTAACACCGCACATCAGCATTCAAAGTGAGTTTTCACAGAGTTGTCCAGCTTTTCCTCTAATATTCAACCTTGCAACAGACGGGAGTTGATAGATTGCGAATATGATGTTGGGTTTTCTCATAGACAGTGGACTTCAAGAGAGAATATACAGATGGCACTACACGAATCTGTAAGAGCTCATCGGGGGCGAGGGTTAGAACACTGCAGATAGTGTACATGTCTTAATTCTTCAGTCCGGCATGGACTTTACACCTTTCAAATGCAGGATTCTGTTGCAAGAATAACAGCAGCCTGCGTCTACTCTCACCTCTGGTGGTAGTGGGGAAGTTCGTATATCATATCAGAGCTGGTGAAATGTATAATGGATTCAAAATTCATATAGCTGATTTTTGGATGGCGTTTGTCTATTCATGTCTATTACCTCACCGTCGTAGTGAAAGTACGTGAGTGAAGTGCCAAGTATCTAGTGTGGACAATTTTATGATACTGCTGCAAAAACTAGCTTATTCGCATGAAGGATGCTTCCACGGTATCCGGAAATTTAGCTGCGTATGGTAAGAATACATTATCACCAACGTCAAAGGTCGCTGGAAAGCTTTCGTAACGGACAGACTCTCCAGTTCATGAAGCATGACGGTCTTGTCCCACAGGCATCATGGCGTGAAGAAATCTTACGAGTACCAACTCAACATTCGTCACACCTTACCTTGTTTGCGTGTCATGAGTTGGGCTAGAATCGGCAGTCTGGTGGCCAAAGTATGACTTGCATTTCGCGTGTGATGGTAATGGAACTGAGATTTGCCATGACAGGACCTTTCCGGCTTCCTGGTTGTAATTCAAATGACAGCGAGATGCCTTGGTTGAGGAAGTTGTCTGATATGGCGAGGTATACGAGTTCTATCTCTATTTTATTTATTAGTTCAAGAAGTGGCGACGCAAAAAATATGTGCTGTCGTAAATAAAACTGCCGCAACACAAATGGAGCTGTTGGTCCAGTGATTAAAGCAGTAATGAGCTGATACAGAATCTGATGTTGTAAGCTTATATTATTTTGCCCAAGTGGAATTGCAGTGAGTATGACGAGACGGATGTTGCGGAAAATTCTGGTTATCTGTACTGGTCAGCTGAGAAGGACAGTAAAACTAACTGTCAAACGAGTTATTACTTCCCAGCACGTGAACTCCCGACTATTATGTAGGATAGTGTTTTCCAGACCGGACAGTATTTTCGATTTGGGGGATGTAAGAATATGTGGGGATAGAGGAGGAGAATTGAATAAACAGAGGGGTCCTTCAACTTTCTGAATGTGTGAACCTGAAAGTTCTTCTAAGCAGCTTTCATTGGAATGTTGATTAGCTGTTATGATTGTACCAAGTTCGGCCATCACGTTAACTTTGAACTTGCATGTAACCCTGTATTTGATTCTGTTGACCTACACGTAAAGTTGTATAAATCAAACAACACTCAAAACTGACAGCAGTTGTTGCATGCTCATAGACCTTTCAGTCAATCCTTCTTGAAAGAAAGTACTGTATTCGAGTTTTGCTCGTGTTGGTGCTTGTCAGTAGTGCATATCCTTGCCATGGTCGGGATTGGAATTCTGATCGCGCTTTCATGAAGCAACAGTGTCGACCAGTCCGCAATGATCTCACATTAGAAATGACTGAATTGGCGTAGGAAAACAGCCGAATCCGCTCGTGATTGATGAGCACTGAGAACGTTGCATCAGCTCATGATTCGAAGGTGGTTTGTTCGGGTTTCGTTACATTTGCCTCTACCCGGTGAGTTCAAGTATGAACGAACCCAGTCACTGTGGGATGTGGTGGTCTGGGATAAACCAGTTGAATCTAGTTGATACAATCTATTTAGTTGCGCTGACATAAGGTGGTTTTGTGGTGACATTCATTGTGGACTGGTTGTCCACGCTCACTGATCAGTTTCTTTTCTGTCTGAACTTGCTAGAGTTCAGATTTGTCAAACCACCAACTCTCTCTCATTTCAAGCAACTTCTGTGTGACCCAATGAATAAAAATCTCAGTTTGTTGCACGACAGCATCGGGATGGAAATAATCCGCAAGTTCACAACAGACAGTATAGTATTTCTTTGGGATAGGTTACAAACACCTGTTTCAATCGTCGTTTGGAAAAACGATAATCTACATGTTTCAAATTCCTTTCATAGTCTGTTCACTTACTTCGTTTGCCCGCAGCATTCACCCACATTAATACTGACATCCTTCAGAGAAAGTATCAACCATATGGTGTTAAGTCTATGACGTATGGTAGTTGCCTATAGTGGTGGGGGAAGCGGTTGTGGTCGCACATACTTTCGGATGTGACGTACGAAGTTGTGTTGTTGGGTGGACCGTTCGGACAGGCGGTCGAGTATGTGGGGTCAAATACTTTTCGCACACTCCCGGTTTCCCGACTATCTTGCTAAATCCAAAGTGCTGCTGGATGTTTTATGTCGAACCAACTATATGGTGAACTGACGCAGCCTTTCTATACATATGTATGCAGGTGTGTGAGTGGTAGCAGGCCTAGCAACCAAACTAGGCATTACCTCCGCGTTATAATTTCTTCCCACCGATCTGGAGCCGTTAAGACGTTCTTATAATCTCCCGGGGTGCCAGGAGTTTGCAGATGAACGAGATAAAACGAACGCACATCCATATTGGTAGACATAAAACTAACGCGACCTCATCTGACATTGATGATGAGAAAAATCTGTGCTGGGGAGTGTAATCCGTTTTTTGTTTGTAGGTCACTTGTCATCGAGGTAACGACCATGAGAGCAACAAGCGCGGTTGCTAGACAGACATTTAAGCGGACAAACCAGAGCGTGTGTACAAACTTAGAAGAGTCCCAAGAATTACTTTACATGTAATTCACTTGCCGATTATGCTGGAGACAATATATGTGTGGGTCTATATACTCCACCATCGCTTCCCACGTCGACCATCTGATGAGTTCCTAGTCCTTTCAGCTACCGCCACTTTGTGTTGCCTATTGAATGGAAACTGAGATGCAAAAGCGTTGTGCTGCCTGATCAGTATGCATACACTAGATAGGCTGATCTGAACTTAGTCGGCAGTGTGATAAAAAAAACTTCTGCAAGATTAGTCACGCCCACCATTCTACATCCTTTTTACAATAGTAAGATTGCGTTAGCTGGACAGAATGACAGTGATTTGGAGACAATTTACCAACTGAGAACAGAATAGCCTTATATCATGATTTCCGGTCGTTATATCTTATCACCAATGCTGTTCAGTAACTTGGGTGTACGGAAGGTATAGTTAGTACTGGTCAGATGTTCCGTGATCTGTGAGGTTGATAGGGTCAAGATCTCAAATGACACGCTTCTCAGCTAGAACACATGATAGCACATCGATTTCAAAGTAAATGACCTCATGCCCAAATGACCTACAAGTAAGACCAGTCTTCTTCAGTCTAGACTGAATACTCTAAATGTTACTGATGAGTAGTCGAGGATTTGGTTAATTTCAAGTTGAACATCACCTTCAATTGATTACAACTGTCGGCCTCTTTCGGACAGCAAAATCATTAAACTCGGGTTTCGCCCTCATTAGAGTTCGTCAGCGGTGCACATCCTTGCCGGCTGGGACTAGAACTCCGGCTACGCTTTACTGAGGCAACCGCGTTAACCACTGGACCTTTGACCTCACATTAGGCACGACCGAATTATCATATGTGAACGCTCAACCACTTTCGTTTGTGAGTAATTATCAGGTTGTCTGATCGTCTGAATAGGAGACACAGTTACTGTCTGTTAACTCCAATCCATAATCCCGCCATCAGGACTTCCTGGATATGTGCACTGCTTTTAAATTTTCAAATTCTCTCAAATATGAATAATATCGAGATCATAAAGTAGTTAGTCAAGAAACTGCGATTTTCGAGTTACCGCGCTGAAGATACGATAAAAAATGCGTGTATCGTATTAAGTGTTTTGTCTCCTCCAACGGTGTTCAGTGTTCATGCGGTACTTCAGGCTGGATGTTTACATAACGACCCTCAATACACAATGGCGTTACAATCTCCTATGATCTTAGTCATTACTACATAACAATCAGATCGCTTTTCACACCACCTACAAGCCATCCACGCATGATGGATTTGAGCGCGTGCATTTCTGATTATGATTCTGTCATACAGCAGCACACTTTGAATGTTGAGGCAAATTCGGGGGTAATCAAAACGAGGATTTACAATATTTTTGGTTGTGCGTTCAGAATTAGACTAGCAGACCTTACTCAGCAAACGATAGTAAATGTTCGATGTCCGTGGCTAAATAACGTGTACGAAAATTCACGAAATTGAAACATACACAAGAGCACGAGGACTGAACTACAGGTGCCTCGCAAACAAATGAGGCTCAGATATAGTTACATGTATGTCCATTGTCAAAGATGCCCACAGGCGGGTCCGACTGATGGGTGACGATGTCATTGCAGTGCATAAGTGGATAACGCTTGGGCTGTTCAAGCCTGGTAGCACGCACTGTACTATACTTGATTGTACAATGAACAACCTCATCGCTGCTTGTTAAAACGAATTTATTTATTTGTTCTGGGTTTTTTAGTTTGGTCTGGGGTTGGACTGACCTTAAGACGATCCAGTCCCAGTCAGGTGGGAAAGGAACTGTGTAGTACCAGTTGGATAACAGAAAAATTTGGCACTGAATCCGAAATGTATTAGCCACTACCATACTATTAGGTGTAGAAAAAAGCTGTTGGACAGCCCCAGGCACATTTGAGGAGAGAGAAAAGATTCTCATCAGCACATTGTGAGTAAGGTCCAATTCCACTAACTTTTACAGTACAACAAAGGTAAAACTATAAGGGGATAACGCATCACCGACCTTGCTAAACAATGGCCCAAGTACATGTTTGATGGCTCAACCAGTGGTCAAACTTAGCAGGAATCTGTGTGTTTCAAACCACTGTCTTTGGCAGGTAAAATGCTATCATCCTATGTTGAAGAACATGATCCAATTTCTTTTATCATGTGGAGATAGAAACAATGCATAATAATAATAGTCAAATTGTAATTACAGTACGCATTGTGAAATGATCATTTGACGGCACGTTTCAAACCTCCACCTACAGTCTGGCACATAAACCGACACTTATTGATCGTGAACGGCGATCCATAAAGAACACACACTGTGGTTGCATCCTGGAAAAACTTCTCCGTTTTCCAGGTTTACGTAGATCTTGTTAGTTTGTATTCGTCAATCCGTGATTTGGCTAATTCAAGCATCACGCACTGTGGTTAATTATGAAATCATTTTATTGCTTACTGTTCTAGAGAGACTGTCTCATCAGTAGTGAGAACCTCAAAAACGAATCAACTCCAGGGCCACTTTTCTTCAATACGTTAGCTAACCAGGTGGAATAAGTTGAACATTCTATTGTCGTATAACATGTACCTTCGTTTGTGAGTAGTATGGTGCGTACACTCGGGGACTAGGAAGACGAGAAGCCAGAAGCGACTATTGGAACCGTGTGTATGCAGTACGTGGGACGTGGTATCAAGATAAATAATAACGATGCACTGCTGAACGGTGGATGCAGATACACGTCAGTCATGTTATTAGTGTACGCGTTCGTTTTTCCATGCTTTCATATAAGTTGTAGAGGAGTTCGTGCAACAAACAACCTCCCAGACCAGGCGGTTTTTGTGGTCACAACACCAATAACCGTATTGTCAGTTCCTAGAATGTTGCATACCAATCACTATGTCAGTATTTTTATCTTCCTAGCTTAGTTCGGTCTGAAAAAATAGAGTTTTGATGAAAAGCACGTGCTAAACGATAAGACAGAAGAAATGAACCTTTTGTTTTGAGCTTGAAATGTTTCGGTGGAAAAATAATTTTCTTTGTTGCTGCTTCCCAAACTTTAGTTTTGGTCTGTAAATGGGTTGAACATATATGCTGTGTGCCCACTGATCACTTGTTCTAATCAGTGTATTATGTTTTGAGGTATATTATAAAACTTTACTCAACGGGCTGCTTAATTTTTGACGGATCTTCTCATTTCGGTTGGGATACTTTTGCAGCACGGCCAACAACTACTTCAATGCTGCAACCTGGGGCAACAAGTAGGAAATTGTTCTACAAATCTTGTCAAAGCAGACGAACGCAACATTTCACAAAGAAAAGTCTAACTCTCACCTTCACCCTTTGAAACAGTTGGTAAAAGAATCCAATCAAGGCTTTTGACAGTGTGCTCGATATGTTTATTAATTAGCCAGTTTATCAAGCGCTCTTAGTTTTAATTTCCGGTGAAATGATAAGAGAAGAGAATCTAAGACGCGACAACCAGAGTGGGTTGTCCTCGTTAGGGTGCAAGTCCGTAATGGCCATGCCGTCTCCTGCGTTTTTTCCGTCTGGCTACTGCCATTTGTACTACACAACGGTACAAGCTGTAGGGGAGCTTCAGGAAGGGCAATTCCAACCGTAGCGAAGTCCCAATCGGTGGATGGTTGGTGCAAGCGTCAAGTAGCATCTGAATCTACGAACTATAGCGTACAAATAATACTTTTCTTTAGTTTTTGTCCTTAGTGTATGACGATTAATTCATAGCTTGAAGGTCCATTTCGGTTGCTGACACTGGTTAGTTTCTGGCTAACATGTATGGATAAAGTGCGAGTTTCTCCTTAGCGTGTCATTTGCCGTACGGACTGAAGTCGTCGCTTCAGTCAATGCAAGATCGATTTATTTATACCGCCACGTATCTCACAGGTGTAAAGTTCAATTCTTACACCTTTATACTAGGCGAAGCGATAAAGATGGATGAGTGAAAGGTGAACACAGATCAGTAAGATGAGAGTTGCACCCATAACTTACGTTCGAAACTGAGTAAACAACTAGAATATTTGTTCTAAAGATATAAGGTAGGCTGAACCTGATGCAACTCAATGATCTAGGTAAATTTCACGCAACGTGAGTTTTTATGATCAACTTTCATAACGAAAGGTACAGTCTGCCCTACGATAAGGCTTGCGGACAGGATGTTTCGGCCAACCAACAGAGCTGAGAAATGATGATCAACCGTCTCTATTACGTTGGGTTTTATGATTAGTTGTAAGCCCAGTACTGAACCCTGCTTTTATATGCTCAACCTATGCACTTGATATTGTGGTTCAATGTAACACTACAAGAATGTTATTACGTAAATTCCTGTGCTATCTATATATAATGAGAGCCATACTCGAGTCTAGTGCTTCTTTTCGAAAGGGGCCGATTAGAAAGTCTATGGGAATGCGACAGCTGCGATCAATTGTGGGTGATGTTCAACTTGAAATTAACCAAATCCCCGACTACTCATCAGTAATCTATCTATATTTTGTTATCGACGTCTGTCCTCGCATTACTCTGTTTCACTTACAACGCTCTCTCTCTCAGCTACAACGATCTCGGAGATGCTCGTTTTTTCTACCACACAGTTGTCTAACATGACTCTCTCGTTAGAGTAATTGATCAGTGTATCGACTCACGTCATCGGTTTTTGCCTAAATCCGTAAAGAGTATTAAACTCTCAAGTTTTACCTGTATTACTCTTACCCAAGTGAGTATAAAGCAACATGTTTATTTTGAATTGCACCTCTTTAGAAGATCTTTGATATCCTACACTTTCAGACTGACTGACAGTGCTGTGCGTCAGCATGTCGGGCAAAGAAGGGAGCGGTACACAACAATCCTTATTAAAAGTCAACTACAGTGGTCTGTCACCACATTTCCGGTTATTATGGGACTGCTGTACTGGATAAATACTTCTTGACATGATAGAAGACACTGGGCCAGTGATAGTTTCTCTGACGAACTCTGAGCTGGCTTACACAGAAGCCGATTAGGGTAAAGTGATTTGGCGGTTTGCGCAACTTAAATAAGAATCGGAGAATCTGACGAATCTCTACCGAGATTACATTCTACGCATCAAAACTTTTGGTGATACGTTGTTTTATGTTGCGCCAATTTATTGCAGTCAGAGTTAACAACACTTTTACGTTCGACGTAGATCAAACAAATGAAAATTTGGACACAGAGAAATGTCACTGCTTGTTTAATGTCTCTGTCAATGATCATCTGTCAAAAGACGTTTCCCGATTGCATGGCAATGTCGACCAATGTTTACATCAACAGTGACTCTGACAGTATAATATCAAACAGTAGTCTCAAAGCTGATGAGTAGTAGGGGATTCTGGTTTTCATACAGATTGAACATCTCCCACAATTGATCACAGCTATCGCTTGTGAGTAATGATCAGGTTGCCCAATTGAGAGCGAAACTCGAGTCAAGTGCTTCTTTTCGAATGCGGCCGACTGGAAAGTCTATGGGAGTGTGGGTGATGTTCAATCTATACTCTCATATCTTTTTGTGTTACTAATCGTACTCAAGTTATTCGCTAGAACGTTTAAATCTCGCCTTCACTCACCACCGACTCCGATATTGCCCAGGTACAATCCCTTCTTTCTTGTTCCTCGTCTCACTTTATGTTGCTTACGTGTTAACATATTTTCACTCAAACGCGTTGTAGTTTTGGGACTCCAATGTGCTGTTCTAGTTTCTTCATTCGTTTTGCTAAAAAGGTCCTTCGAATTGCCCAGTTGATCATCGTCCCGTGTTCCGTTTCAAAACAACTTCGATTATGTTTGTTTATTGTTTTCGGCCTTTAACAACAATGATTATGTAGAACGCTCGGTTATTCATTCATCTTTTCACGTTTTTACTAAATCCCTCTTTGCCTCATACATGTTACATATGCCTGGGTGTTGAACTAAGTCATAGTAACACGTTGTGTTCTATGCGTGAAAATAAATTTCCGTTAAATTCAGAAACCTGATATCTTTTTTCCGAAGTTTTCAGATTTTTCTCTGGTGTGATTTAGTCACTTTTCTAACAAAGCTTATACACGCTCCACTGAATACATTGATTACCTCTTGTTTCTCTGGGTTTGTTGTTAGAAATGTTTTTACGTTTTGTTAAGGCCTTCATGTAGGATTATTTGCGGTCATTTCGACAGCCTTATTGCTTCTGATTTTGCAGCGTGCGAAAAGTTTATGTAAGAAATTTTTTCTAACCCTGTTCACACACTTAATTTGTTGTACTCCGGTACTTTCAGGTGCAAATATTTGTTTACTCAAACATACTCCGTTTTTTGATCAGTACAGCCGTCTGCCAGTGGTTCCAAAATGCGTGTACTCTCTCCAAACCCAACCGGAAGCGTGTCAATGTCGGTCGTCTGTCAGGACAATTTTATCTATTATCTGCCCTACTGAAGTACTGCGATCCTCTATATAGTAACTACTGTGTCAATGTGTCTGGGTTATGTTGAGCCACACTGTATACACACAAGTGTATAGAAACACATTAACTTGAAATCTAATAGGTCCATTGTAATTCAGTGTTAACCACGTAAACGCAAAGCAGACAGTTGAGGGTTCAAGCATAAGCTACCTCGACTATTCCCGTCTGAGTTTGGACCGTCTTACAATATTCAACTTACATGGAGCGAATGTAAGAAACTTAGCTCTCTGACTGTTTAGGTTTGCTTTTAAATACAATCCTGTCGTTTTCAATGAAAAACATGATAACGTTAAGCACAAGGTTCTGTCTTTTCAACTGCGAGTCTATCACTTCCTACGAAAGCAGACTTTTGTAGTGTTGGAAGTAAGATAACAAGTCGTTCAACAACTCACTTAATAAGTTTATTTATCTTATGTTATAAAAACACGTAGATAGACATGGTAATGAATTAGGCACGATTTGTCTGAAATTGTTTAACGTCTTTGTACAGTTTGTGGATTAATTTAACATGAACAACAAAAAGTGACTACACGACAGCGTAGTCACTTTAGCTCATAATTGTGCAGAGATAAGCATGTGGAAGTTTCTTCAGTCAATTTTGAGTGGCCTCTTGTAAGCAAATCCATTTGTTTGTGCGTCAATGTATCACAGTCTTAAAGTCATAATCAGATCCATCAGCTGCTTGTGATCCCCGGTCACATATCAATTCACTGAATAACTGTGTTCCGTGCGGTTTTTGGAACTTTGCAGTAAGCTTGCAAAAACTACGGAAAGGCATACGCTAGTCGTTTTACTGTTTTTCCGCCCATGCTGCGGAGGTCCGTTTGCCAAATTTCTGAGAAGAGCGGGCCAGCGCTGCTGCAGAGAAACTCCGCCCATTTATATGTTTCAAACCCGGTCGCCTAATTTTTAATCTATCCCTGGGTTTAAATGCAACATATTGTGAGCTTGTATCTGAATTATCACCGGAATCTACAAAACCTGCATTTTCTTCCCACGTATCTTCATAAGCACTGTCATCTCCGTGAAGTAGCTCCATTCCTTCTGGAATGAGAACACCGTCGGCGAAATCACTTCCATTCACAGAGTCCCCGTGTTCTGTCCCACCCCATTTGTCTGACTTCTGGTAGATTTCGCCTTCAGTCCGTTTGAGCTTCAACGATCCATCCGGACTGTCATCCGACGTCTGACTCACTGTATCTAACGATGGTGGTCCCACAAGACAGTCTTGGGACATCATTCCATCTTCGCGTGTTTCACCAGATGCTGTTAACGATGTGCTTAATTCCACAGGGTGGACCAGCTGATCGTTTGACCAATCACCTGTTTTTCCATTGCGCATGTTATTGGGTAAGAGTGGAGGATTGAGCACGGAATTCGGTAGTGGAGTTCTTCGCAAGATAATTTTACCTGCAAAGGGAACATAACTGGACATGATGTACAAGGAGATGACGGAGTATCAACTATGTATATTGACCCACCGACTACGATATTTATGCTAGGTAACACTGTACAATTATTGACGCTGTCGTGACATGCCAACAAATTTTTGTACAATAATTCAAACTACGGTAAACTGCAGAAGGGTTATGCACGGACCATTATAAGGTAGTCATTACTTTTTACTGTTAAAGCAAAACCTTGCTTCCTGAATTTTGAATAGTACCTACATGATTGCTAGAATAAGGCAAACATCAAAATAGGTCGGCTGTCGAGAATTAAAGATGTACCTGATTTCAGTGACTTACCACTTCCGTCATCCACAATGGTTGCATTCTCTGGCAGTTTCTTGCTTACGTGGCTTATATGAAGTCGGGGGTTTGGGTTGGCCGAATGACGATTTCGGCTGCGTCGTGAACTGAACCACATGCTGCATCCTTTGATAGTGCATTTGTGCATTTCTTTTAAGTGTACGGCACTGTAATGTATCTTGAGAGCACCTACAACAGCAGACATGGAGAAGCATTCAGTTTTGGGAGTAGGTTAACGACCAGTGGAAACATCCACCCCATGGATGCTATCTCCATCGGGTGAACTGAACAGCAGTAAATGAACCGTTTAAAACACTGGATCACAACCTCGAACGATTTTTCAATGGAGTAAAAGTGTATATAGTTGGAATACTTCCTTGGTCAGTGGCCGTAGTAATAAAACCTGAAAGTTAGCTTGCTTCTATTGGAATCAAAAATAGTTTGGGCTACAATATCCTTTGTGTATCCTGTGACCAAGGCATATGACATACATGTATCTTCGGTCAAAGCAATTGAGAACTGGAATAATGTTGGCTGGAAACAAGTAAAATGCTGGCAATGCTTGTTTCACTGGAGGTTCCACGGGGTCCTGATTCATGACCTGAAAGTCTCACATTCTATTCTTATCAGTTGATTTGCGAAATATGTTTGTGTTTTTGTATTCTGCAGGACTTCTGTAACTCAGTGAATGACTATGAATTAGTCTACCACCACCAAGTCTGTTCTGAACAACCGATCATAAAACCAATATGCCAACTGTAAACGGTTGTCTAGTTACTATAGAATATAACTTATTTTCTATTACAGGTACTGGTTCTAACAAAAGCAGTTAGCTCGCCAAGTGAATTAATGTTAGCACAATGACCGTCCAAACACTGTAAGCTGAGAAGTGCTTGCATTTTCTCGATTGACAACCCAGTAATCTTTGTATCTCTGTTTACATTTGAAATAGGTTATCATCCATACACAACACTTGCATTCATTGAATTCAGGGTACTAATAACCATCAGTTATTTGTGACAACTTAACCTACCTTTGTCACAAAAAGACTTCTTACAGGAAGTACACACCACACGCTTCTTGTTCCTTGATAAAGTCGCACCGTTCACAGAACCAGAACGATCGTCTGTACAGTCCACATTACCAGTTAGTACTTGCGCAGCACGGTTGCTTGGTAATAAATAGATCGATCGTTTCGGAAAGTCCATCTGGTGCCCGTTTTGACGTTTATGTCTTCTAAGCTGACCAGACACACCGAGTCTTTGTTTGGTTGGTAGATGGGTTGCGTCCAAGCCGTGTAATCGATAAAGTCTCATCAACGCATCTGTGGTGCTCATTTCTTGGTCACTGGCAAACGTATTTGAACCGGCAGGATTGAACATAACCGCGGAAGCCAACGATGTGGAACTAGGTCTGTACTGGTTCTTTGTTTCATAGGGTTGTTCTGATGCGCTTGTCGGACTACTGTTTTTCTGGTCTTTTGAGAATTGTTGCCGGTTCTGTACGTCATCAAGTGTATCCATTGAACCAACTAGTTGTTTGGACTCATATGATTTCTTAAATGGTTTGTTGTAGGCGTTCAAAGATTGTGCGTGATTTCTAAACAAATCAGCGACCATTTGGGATTTGACACATGACAACATACCGCTCGGGACTAAAACAAGAGGGAAAATAGGTATCTAAATTATAAACGCGTTCTGATGGGTAGTCGAAAACTAGAAGATTGTCCAATTCGTATCGTAACTCTCGTATTCCGCAAAACACTTAGGTCAGTCTAATTCGAGAGGAAGTGTTAGTATCAATTTTCTCTTTTGTTGGAGCTCACGATTAGTGCACATTTTTACCTGTACTGGAAACGGAACCGTCGTTTTCTTGTTTGTGCTGAGCACTGCATCAATGAACTCACTCTAAACACGAACGAATACTTACAGATAAGCCTTCAGCCATATTAGCCAATGAGGAATGTTCATTTTTCCAGGTCACTTAAAGCAGGTATCACCCCGATAGATTGGGGTGAAAATTTAAGCAAAATGCAAATGATCACCAAATTGATTTTACAGCTATGCTACAAACAACGTTCATTATCAAACTACGTGAAAGTTTGCGAGAACGGTTAATTCCATAAAAATTACATGATCTCAAACTGGTCTGCTATAAACCATGCACTGTAAGTCTGTAAATGATGTGCATGTCATGTCTCTCTTTATCTACGACTATGAATGATTTGCGTACAAATAGTGATTATATACTGTAGCTGTTTATGTGTCGTCAAATAACCTGTATGTTTTTTCCTATTGTCCGTGCTATCCATGGAAGATCTCTTCTTTACACACAGCGAGTCACTCGGATAATCTTTTACGATCGATGGCGCATAAACCATATGGCACCTTCAGTAGAAATCCTGATTACCAATTCGAAACCTTTAAGTCATATCGTTTTCAGGTTAATTCTTATCTCTGTTTGCTATTACGTTTTTCGAAATGAATCAAACCAGTCACTAAACCATGGGTGGAAGGATTCATGCCTGTTCATTGCTTACTTGGATCAAACGGCGGCAAGATGACTGGGTTAGCAAAACAAGCACTACCGACGATTTCACTGTCTTTACCGGCACTTCCTGGTTGTGGTATGCTGCACAGATTAGGGTTCAAAACAGAAGAAATATTTGCTGAACCAAAAGACAATGTGCAGGGTGCATTAGACAAGCTAATGTGTTCGGTACTCCCTTGTGGCATCGGTGGCTTCGATCGAATTGCCGCAGCCAAGGCATGAATCATTTGTGGTGAGAATGGCAAACCAGACGAGCCAAATTGCAGAGTAGAGGTGGGGACATAAGGCTGCTGGGTACTGAAAGGCAGCTGTGCATAGTTTGGCATGAATGGAGAACACTGAGGTTGGAAAACATTAGAAAGGTTCAAACCGGGCAATGACAAGGGAACTTGCCCAGTATTCCCACACGTATTTATGATCTGACCCACTGTGGACTGTTTATTGGTCTCCAACTCGGTCGTGTTATTCAGTTCTGGATGCAGTTGGCCGAAATTCCTCATGCATATCATGGATTTTATTAGATTTTGTGATTCTGGCAAAAATGAGCTCAGATTTAACAAACTTGAATGCATTGGTGTCTCACGCACTGATGCGGATTCTGTCATGGGGGTTACAAACGCTTTAGAAAGGCACTTTTTGCTTGCCGTCGTTTCACTTTCGGTCAGGTTTTTCGAATGTCCCCGAACAATGTTGGTCACTAAGTCTGTAGTTTCATCAGTAACCTGTTCATTAAGAGTTTTGGGGAAATCTCCTATCGAATTTAGAGTGGGGCGCGACTGAGGTCCATTTGTTCGATTACTGGATTTAGTCTCATTCGACGGCGATACAGACGAAGAGGAACTCTCAGACAGTGACGAAATGGTCAGTGACGGAGTGGCTGGAGAAGATTGTGTCGTAGACATTGTACGGTGATTTTTAATTTCACAGGGCGACTTCGTTCTTGAAAGTCTTTCGGGGGAAAGCTCAGGAGATGCTAAATCTTGCTTCAAAGACTGTCGCGAACTGAATGAAGTGTGTTCGTAGCTTAAACAGTTTGCAGCAGGCGAACAAAACCAAGATTGCTTGTGTGATGGCGACGGGCTTTGAAGCAACTGAACGTTTTGTGTCAGCATAGTTTGCGCTAGACTTCGCGTTTGTGGGAAACACAGAAACTGCTCTATGACGAGTTCTTCTTCATCCGGCCGGCACATTTCCCAGTTGTCTCTTGGTTGTCCGTCCGAATTCTGAAGATTAAACGCGAGATTAATTTAACTAACAATCACAAAAACGTTTACATTTGGTCCTAAGTTGTGCAGTTACCGTGATCACACTATAGTTTTGGAAGACGGCACAAACTACAGACGGAATAACTGCTTTGAACATACCGAGTACACTCAGTCAACTTACCCGTCAGAATAGATACAGTAGACAAACAAAGGAGATTGTAACTCATTGTGGGCTCCGGCTAAATTCTGGGCTAGTAAAAATTTAGTGCATACCGATTGCTCAATGTCATCGATCACTCGGAAGTGTCAATTTTACTGGTTATTCGACTGCTCATGATTATTGGATGCAGAGCTGTTTTCCAGTCAACGTAAGTCTGAATCATTGATATTGCTCGACCTCTATACGCTTCCTGAGTGGCTATACTATATTCAGTCATGGTCGTTTAAGCCAACTACTGACACTCACAAATGATGAGTCGTTATACATCTGTTACTAATGGATAGCCATTATGTTCGGTGAATAGCCAGGTTTACCCTCAGCTGGACCAGTTCTCTTCGTTCAACCCGAACTACAAATGCAATACAGTGGTCCCTCCTCCCGAAGAGATACCCAAGAGGAGGTACTCATTTGTCTGAAAATGATAGGTGTGTCTATTTATGGGCGAACTTCGTGAATTTAGACATCTAAGAGTAGTACACATATAGCATATTTCATTCAAAAAACCTGATGGGGAGATCATCCCGCGTGAACTCAAGCATTTAAACGTAAATTGAGCTGTGCCTGCAGTTATAGAAGCATGCCTGCTCAGTTTCGGGTGATACTTTGTTTTACGCCTCGTTACTCAAAACACAATCGTATCGCAGATATGTATCATCGTAGTAGATTTAAAGAATATGGAAACCAATGCTTTACTAAATTTACTCACAGCTGATGCCAAATTTATCTGGTAAAACACACGTCGCAAAGGCGCTTTTCCGTTGGACATCTCAAAATTTTCCATTCAATCTGCATTCAGGAGTGACTGTGCTGGCAATAACCATTTTGATATATCCTAGATGAAGTTAAGCATAAGCATAAGCAATGCAGCCCTCGGGTATCAGCTGATTTTACGCCCGCATCTACCTTAGTTGTGGAATTTCCGAGCTCCTGGCGTGGCTTTGTAGCTCAGCTGGTAGAGCGCTTGCTGTGTTGAGGCATGGTGTTTCTGTCGCTGGTTCGAATCCAACCGAAGCCCTGACTTTTCACACTTGGGTCTCACCTGAAATACCTTAGTTGTGCTCCTTTTTCTTCATTAGATTTTCAGCGTCCCGGTGGCTATGCGTGCCTTCTTCTGGAATTCTTATTGAACTCCACTTTTTATCGATTGATTTCTTTTTAAACAACAGAGGGTTCAGACTTTTCAACTGGAAGAATAATAAATTCTCACCGTCGATATTGAAGTACGGCATGACAGTGGGACATTCCCTATAATAATTGTCTTTGAAGTATTACTACTACTTTGCTACTAGATTTTCTTCCTGTATTATCGCAAACTGACGCCTCCTTTTATCAGAATTGTATGATTCAACATCTGCGTAATTTTCCTGTGGAGATTTTCTGCATTCAGTTCATTCGCCCGCTGTTTTCATTGTCAGTTTGTTGAGCTTACCAAAAAGCAAACTTCATGCGATGTTTTGATGTGTTGTTGTGTCTGTTCTAGGCTCATTTCTTACCCTTTCTATAAGCACTGTATCCCCTACTGTCCGCGAGATTAGTGCCTTATTATTGTAGAGGTCCATTGCTACCTTTGTACGTAAACAGGGAAGGGAAAATTATACCGTCTGTGTCTGCTTGTACAGACGAATATTTTTTGTATGCGCCTAGTTTCGTAGACGGCTCCCCCATAAGTGAATGACGTTTATTGGTGTTGATTCCTTTGAAAACTTACTTAACTCGCTAACTTTAAAATTTTGCAGAAGTTGTCATACAGGGAATCGCTTTTTGCTGAGTCTTAAATGACATAAATTGGTTTGATCACACTATTCCCGGGGTCGCTTTGCTAAGTGATATCCTCTGCTACTTTGCACTTATTGATGATAAATGATGTTCACTTTTGATGAATCAGAACGGGAGCTAGAGCACAAAGTGGATAGCGGCGGTTAACGTTGCCCTATGGGTACGTTTAGTTGGACGAAGTTCGCCCAGAAGTGATTCATTTTACGCTTCACCTTATCATGGTTCAAGAGATCACTGCTGAAGACTGTTGGTTCATTCATTCACCACAGGTCATGTGACCCTAGTTGTGTCCATCATTCGACCTTGAAGTAACCACAGAATGCTTACTATCTTAGCATAAAGACATGAACGTAATTCAATATCGTGATCTTGGTGAGACGGTGATTCATGTTCTTACGTTCCGTTAAAATCTTGCCTATTTCAGCATCAAGGATAAACCTAATAAAGGAAGAGCAGTGTCCTTGAGTGAATGTATAACTTCCAGAAGGCAGACTTGTTGAGAGGGGCCATTGTATAAAGTCATTAGATGGCGGACATTCGAATGTAAATATGTAGGCTTGAGAGGGAATTGTCCAACCTGGTAGATTTACAACCAACGTCAACATATTGTTCCTTGAACCGACCATAGGACAGCGTGAACGATACACACCGCGGAAAAAGTAATGAGCTCATTTTCATTAGCATATAATGGTGTTATTGTCTTTTTTATTCGTGACAGAGATTTCCGTATAAAACTTTCCCTACTGTTCACAATTTCTATTAATGGGAAAGACAGTATCTACAAAGGGTTTTAAAAACACCGGTAAAAGAGATATTTCGGTCAAACAAAAATTAAACCTGAAGGAGTATATTTCTATTACGCTACAATCGTGGATATGAATTCACTTTCTGTTCAAGATTAGAGTAAATGAATATATTATTATTGGCATATCACCTAAGTGTCAACAATACGGATTTCTTTACTAAACCTGTCTAACCAATGACACAACTACATTCATTGTGGTCTATTGATAGAATTCTGTTCGCTGTATGGTATTCTTTTGATAATCATACCTTAAAAATTGTCATAAAAGCCAAGTCTTTAGTCATCATATGGAAGTCTTTTTTTTTAATGTAACCTGAGAATGAGCAAGAATGGAATATATTGCTTCAGTGTTAATAACCGAAAGACTGTTGTCATCGTTTCAAATGTGTATTTAGAATATTTGTGATTGACAGCGATGGGGAAGTATTTCTAGATAGTATTGTTG
>JTDE01002286.1:10166-25835 GCA_014338405.1 Paragonimus skrjabini miyazakii | reverse complement strand
TGATCGCAGCTGTCGCATTCCCATAGACTTTCCAGCCAGCTTCTCTCGAAAAAAAGCACTAGATTCGAGTTTCGCTCTCATTAGAACTCGTCAGTTGTGTACATCCTAGCCACGGCCGGGACTAGAAATCCGGCCAGGCTTTCATGGTGCGACCCCGTTGACCACTGCGCCATTGACTTCACATTGGGCACCACCGAATTATCATATGTGAACGTTCAAACACTTTCGCGTGTGAGTAATGATCAAGTTGTCTCGATAGGAGACAATTACTGTCTGTTAACTCCAATCGATAATCCCACGATTAGGACTTCCTAGACAGGTCGAAATCTCCGATCTCATTAAATGTGCTAGGCGATATTTCAGAATACTGATGAGTAGTCGGGAATTTAGTTAATTTCAGGTTGAACGTCACCCACAATTGATCGCAGTACAACATAAGAAAACAAAAGCAAACGCGAGTTTCAGCATTCTTTAGATTTTCCAAAGTGATTGGTGGCTTTCTTCTTCATGGCCTCAAACAAAATTTTCAAAGAATAGGCAAACCGATCTTCTCTGTATTACGGACCAAGTTCTTATTCACTAGGTGTCAAGCAAAAGACTCAGCCGGTCATCGTGAGACTTTTGTTTGAGAATAAACAACACTAAATCTGGCAAGAATCAAACCAGTCAAACTGAACGTCATACAAAGTTACGTCTATTGCGCACAAATTTGACGGGGTACAAGCTTCACTGTGTATTCTGCGTCACAGCTGGCTGTGCCCATTAATCACGAATACGCATACATACGCTGTACTATGTCTAATCGGTATACTGGTATCTAGCTTTGAGAACTGTTTGAATACAGAAATACAGTGATTTACAAACATCAGGTGGCATGAAGGCTTTGTTGGAATTTCAGAACATCAGTACGTTTGCCATTACGATCGGTTGTCTCGTGATAGTTATTCATGAGTTGACTTGTTACTGTGAAGTTTCTGATTATTACTATAGCCTAAACTAGGGTGAAACAAACCAACCAGTTAGCAGTCCACAGGAAGTGTTAAACTGTTTACTAATCCGAGAGGATTTGTTTCGGATTGGATTTTGTAAACCCAAACAATTTCAGCTAGTAGCACCATGAGGAACCTGACGGTTGCATTCGTTTGTCGGTCCGAACAGGTTTGGCTCGTGTTAGCTGATCTCCAATCAGACCTGTTGATTCACTCATCACATAATCCTATTTGCACGAGGTTCTGAACGCGACTGTGTTTTGAATAGATAGGTGAGGAAGAACTTCAGACAATCTTGCTTTCATTCTATGAAGAACATTATGTCAAAAGGTGTATTTTTATTGGAGATTATCCGAACGGGATAACTTATGTACGGTTGCTCAAAATGCTTCCACACAGTAAAAGACTATCATGATTGACAAAGTGGGTTGGAGCTTATTAACAGAGTTACTATATATGCTCACTCTCTCTATGTAAAGCTGGACACAGTCGATCTTTCATAATCGTCTTTTACCAACAGAGGATACAGATCATTGTTTATACATCCCAGGTGATTGTTGATGGTTATTCTCGAATACGAGTAACGACTACTGATAGATGACAAACTAAGTAATTATGTACAAAATACCAGATGTAGAGGGATAGTCATATTAAGTGCGCCTACACAAGTGTATCAAATCCCTTGAGTAGGATTGCACTCCCCAAATTAAGGAAAATCCACCTAATTGTAATTATATCACGAATGATTATCTAAATGTACAGTGGAAAATTTAACGATCTACTTTCTGGTATCCCTTGACCCAAGCAGAATGAACACAACACTACAAACCTGTTTCTAATTTCGACTACATATGGAGAAGTATCGAAAGATATAAAAAAAGGATATTATCGAACCGATTGCTATGACCTGCTGAAAACATTTTTTTACAATCTAGAAATGGTTTTCATTTTTCACTGTTCAAGAAAATAAGTTTAGAATCCTTTGTAACACCATTCGGAACCTTACCTACTCGAATCGTTCTTGTGATCGACACTGGGGTTTCTTATAATACTAAATGAACCCGGCAAATCAATGGAACGATGTGCAGCGAATCCAAATTTTTAAAATGAGCAGTCAACATTTTACCAATCAAAGACCTACCATGCATTATCCATGTGTGCAGACAGTCTGTACATTGACGAGGACTGCTTGCGTTTGACTGAAAACTTTGACATTCACAACCAGCACAAGTACATCGCGTGGATGATGACAGTCCGTGGGGCTGTTAGATATGTTTGGAAAGTGAAGCAAACCGTTAATAGTTCGTAAGACATAAACACATGTAAGTACGCATACAAGCATATCTACACATTTTGCACATAGTACACCTACTGTTCAAATGATCAAGTCGGCTTGAGTAAAATAACTTTAAACACTGTTAACCAACATAGGAGAGTGCTGGTAGATTTTTCACGAGACTCTATAGTATTAACGCAGAAACAATGAGTAGTATTCACTGGGAACGACTGGTAATTCGCATCAGGTGCAAATTTGGTCCATTTGGCAAGTGCGCTGAACTGGTAGTCCACACGGTTCAGTATTTCCGTTGAAGCCAAACAGACCTTGTAATCGGTCAACTTGTCTGCTGTTTGTTCACTTTTACTATCCAGGGAGATAGTTCACAGTTAACTTATTGGTTTAAGATCTTTTATGCACATGTCTTAAGTAGCCTGAAAGAATTGTCACTTGCAGTAATCTTACTTGATTTTGGACAAAACGAAAAACCGTTCAATGGCTTTGACAAGAAAACGTTTCCGTACATTTATCTGTGCAATACAAAGATCGGTGCCCTGTAAGAAAACTGTCCAACAACTCCTCTTGTTGTACAGATAACGGTCAATTTCTTCGTCAAAAACTACTGTCCTTGAAAGGACTGTTTATAGTGCCCCGTTTATTTTATGACGTTCTCCCAGTGGTTATACACAGTGGCCACCCCCTGTTTTCTATTTACGCTTTCCATGTTCTCTATCTTGATACAAGATGTTTTCCGCATGTCACATTGAATAGAGTAGCCAGCTGGAATTAGCTTCAAGCGTTTTTGAGCTGGTAGTTTGCCCGTTTCAACCAACCCCACACCGTTCCATTCAGAGTGATATCTGGTGGCCCTGGCCGTCAGGCATTGACATCACTCTGACTAATGGCACAATGTCACGTACTCTCCTGTGAGTAGCCGATGCAGCAATCCATCTTGGTCGCACCCAACTCTCCACTTTACTACAAGCGATGGACGATTTGAGAAGTTCTTTTTCATAAATCTCCCCTTTTAGTATGTGTTACTGGAATACTCATCATATGGTTCTGGTAATCCTAGTAACACCTCGTGTATGGGTCGATCCACCGTCACCTTCAACAGTAAACTATTTTAAATCTGTCATCTTTTGTGCTCCATCTGCTAGCATAACTATTTCACACTATTTCACATATTGGTCCAGACCTATCTGGTCCACTTTTGAACGGTCCCAATAGGGTCACACATAGTCTGTAACATTAGATCTTATTCTTGCTTGGAACCTGATCTTGGTATATGTCATTCATATCAATCCAATGCCTCGTTCTCAATGTCATCCGCATTGTTTTACGAAATAATCTTGGAAAATCTCTTGAGGCCACAAGGTTTGCGTGTTATTACAAAAGAGTTTCCTCTACCTGTTCATTGTAAGTGGCGGTCATTCATATCTATCGTCACCTTTTTCAGCCAGCTTCCTCATGCGCAATTTTGTCACTGGGGTGTGGGTCATAACATCTAGAAGAATTTTGTAATACAATGTCTTGATTTACCCGAGCTGGTCACACTGAAGGTCTTGGTTAACAGATATCTGCGTCCGTCGACAAGACCCAAAACAGTAGCCCAGACAGGTCTTCATACACATCACTCCCGGTTGAGTGATCTTGAGACAACAGAATTCTCTCATTTTCCTCAATGTCTAGCAGAAAAATTATTTTGATTTCCAGGGCATTTGCTTTGGCGCCAGGTAAACGGGAAAATGTGTAGACCTAAAAACACTGAATCGTGTTTATTTGACAGCTGTTCAAATATTCTCACGGACAAATCCTACAGACTTAAAATGATTATCGCCGAACTGATCAATGTTTTCCGTCGAGTAGTAAGTCTAATTGGATACGGTAATTTCCATTATAGAATGCCTGGCAAATCAAAGCACATTTGACCGAAGTCTACGTAAAATGCGTTTACTCATCTGCTCTAAACTAAACATTATAACATATGCTACCAAATATCTAGTGAGAAGAGCCAAATAGTAGGCTATATTTAAATCGTGAGTCTTAACCCCAAGAGGTATATTTAATTAGGTACACTAACAAACACAAGACTGGACTTAACCTGTACTATCTGAAGGCTGCAGTTACACAAAAATTCCCCATTTGAGTATGACCCCATATGGACGATTAGTCGTAAACAACATTCAAAGAAACCTGGCTAGAAATTAGAATGATGAAGAGAGCAGGAGAATTTTCCTGAGTTTTCAAAGTAAACGATCGTCAATAAGATGACATAATCGGAAAAATCTGCAGTGATGCATTTAGTTTAGTTTGCTTCCAATTTACATGAAAAGTAAAATCCTATACAGTTATGACAGATACCAATAACATGTTCTCAATGTTTAGTATAGGATTTATTTGTAAATGAGCGTGATATTCTTCAGCCAAGAATGTGAGACAACTTGAGTTACATTCGATCATATGGGTTTTTTTCATTCAACTGAATTAGAAAAAAATATTTCAAGTCATATGCTGGTAAGAATGTTTGCTTGATGTTTAAGACAACAGTATATTCAACTAAGAATGCCACAATACACAGGGATTTAAATTAGGTGGTCTATGAAGTCCCTGGACAGGTCCACTCCGACCGATTCACCTTTGAAAAAATGTTTGGCTAAACCACGATCAAACAGACCTTACACAAGAAGTTGATGCACCATCATTTAAAAAGTAAACTCGGACATAAGGGTTGTAAGTATTGACAAAGAAGTCCACAAGGAAGCTTTGTATATGTTGCAGCATCTGTCACGCCGTCGTAAAAGTATGACCTTAACAGGATGGTGTTGTGTAGCGCAAATCCAACAGGAACTTTTGGATTGAAACAGGGATGCGCTTCCTTTATCATTGTGCGTGATTTTCTTGGACCCGATAAACTTGTTTTTGTATGTACGACATCATGAAGCTAGAAAAAACTTCATCAGTAAAGATGAATTACCGGAATGTTGTCATTTGGAACCACTGCATAGAGTCCAATTGTTCTAATCAGTCACTTTCCTCTCGAACAGCTGCGTGGACACAATCATTAAGCATGAAATCCTAAACGACTTAGTATATGATGGAGTGACTGCTAACTTGTAGAAAGCTGTTGAACTGATTTTCAGGTGAATAATTTAGGACTCGACCGTAAAACCGACATTACATTCTTCACTTAACCTTCTGTCGTCACTGTTCTTGACTAAAAACTGCTGTTTTGAATGCGTAAATTTCACAGCTGTCGGCTTCTGTTTCTCTAGGTGGTGGCTACTGAATTCCTCATGAATGCATCGCAACCTCAAGTCCGCGGGATTTATAAACATTCGTTAACTCCATCATTCAGACACTGTTGATCAACGTGTAGAATTTTACCCTCTGTGCACGACATAAACTTGACATTGCGGCGGATGCTACCCGGTCACAGGACACGCTGACAGACTGATAACTGAAGCTTACATCAGTGAGATTTCGGAATCCACAGCATGCATCCCCAGTGCTGGACAGAATAAAGTCAAACAGTGAACCGGGTCGCTGCGATCGGAAAAGGCTTATGTCAAACTGATTTTAACTCAGTGTCATCGACTGGTTTTCTGTTCTCTCGCATCACAATAACCAACCGTTTTTCCTCGCGCCTCCGAATGTACACTTGTCCATATTCGTAACAAAACCCGTCATCTTAGCAAAGCAAGTGTAACACACTGTTGATGACATTGTGTATTTACAGTTCCTGTGCTGTTGGACAGAATACTGTCTCGTCCATCGTCTGGTTTATATTTAACCTGTACTAGTCAGCCATGACGGGTGCATACTTCTTGTTCTCTACCTGTTGCGTAGAAACGGTGATGTTTATCGACCTTTCTCTGGTCTCTATCTACATGAACCAATGAATTGTCATTAAGAAGTTGGTCATAACTTCAAACTAAATAAAGTTCTTTCGGATGACTACACAACCAGTGTACGGGTCACGATATAAACTGCACAATAGTAGTAGAACCATAAAGTGAACGTCAAGTTTCCAGGAGAGAGGGAGAATGAATGACGGAGGGAACAATGTGTTGAGAAGTGTGCATCATGTAATCCTACCACACAGTCGTATCACGGTGATAACTTCAATATGCACTTACCAAACAACTCAGTATTTGTGTTTCTGAGCCTAAACCGAGGTGTGATAATAATAGGATAGCGGCCATATTCTTGACGGGATACATGATCGGGCCTAAGCCACAATAACCGGAAACTGTTTGCCAGCGTGCTTATACATCTAACTAGCAGTTCTGACTGAACTGAGTCAGTTTCAATAAACCTGAAGAAAGGGGAGATTAGGGGAATCTAAATTGTGAAGTTAAGACACTGAAAGCGGGTAGAAAGAATGTGTAATCGTTGAAATGCAAGAGCCTAACATATTAGTGGAAATAGAAGGTTTTAGAAAGCACCAAGTGTACCTAAAATCTATGTCTCTGTCGGTCATTATATACCCTCCTCCTTAGCAACAGCCGAACGTCATTTCAACGCCAAAGATGACGCGGTTTGACAAAGGCAACTCGTGTTTTCGCTATCCTCACTTGTATGTCGTCCATAGTATTAGAGGCAGATGAGATAGCACTGCCCAAGTATACGAAACTGTCCATAGTCTAATGAGGATTACCCGCAATGAAGAAAATAGGGGTGGAAATGCCTTACTCCTGAAGCAGCACTTTGCACTTTGAAGCTGCAAAACGCATTCCATACAAGCCAGCCCGATCACCCATCTTGTTCAACATGATCTACATGTCTTCGACAGAGGGGCTAAGTAAGACGTATCGTCCGCATATTCCATGTCTGTCAATCTAGCGCTAAGAAGAAACTCAACACCAAGTTCACTAGATTTCTCAAGCACATCCTTCAGAATTTCGTCCATGACAAAATTGAACAAGAAGGGGGAAATCAGATATCCTTGACGAACACCACTAGAATTCGTGAACGTCCG
The DNA here is from genome assembly GCA_014338405.1 of Paragonimus skrjabini miyazakii. Taxonomy (NCBI): domain Eukaryota; kingdom Metazoa; phylum Platyhelminthes; class Trematoda; order Plagiorchiida; family Troglotrematidae; genus Paragonimus; species Paragonimus skrjabini miyazakii. The sequence goes on along the minus strand of JTDE01002286.1, from coordinate 18,589 downwards.
AGACAGTTGCTCATAAACTTTCACCCTGCTGGTAAGGTTGGCATACAATGATCTATTGCGAAGAAGACAGCTCCAGAGAACGTTACGAGCAACTGAATTGAAGGCAGCTTTTAGGTTCAGAAAGACCAAGACCGTCGGCTGTCCATAAGAGTGCCGGTGGTCCAAGATCCGTCGCGAGTTAAAAATGTGATCAACACACCCTCGATCGGACCGGAATCCTGTCTTTTCTTTGCGTAGCTGACTTTCTTTAGCCTCAGTGAGCCGACGTAAAATGAGGCCAGTGAGTAACTTGGACGCAATAAACACCAAAACTGATACCCCTGTGGTTGTCACATTGACTTCGAGCCCCATTTTTGAAAATGGAAGTGACTGTTGATAGGCACCAATCACGAGGTATCTCTTCAGTCTCCCAGATCGTCTGGAGGAGTTTTGTCAGTTCTGATATCAACCTTTCGCCACCATCTTTGGAAAGAGAAGGAGAGAGGAGGTCTGGACCAGGAGCCTTATTACGATTCAATAACTTGAGCTCCAGGACCACTTCTGTTTCTGACGGAGGACCGTCTGGAATGCAATAACTGAACATTCGAGTCTCTTCGTCCACACAATGTGGTTGAGGCCGGCTGAACTGTTCTTCAAAATGTTCAGCCCACCTGTCAAGTCGGCGCAACTGACTGATGATAAGTGAACCATCTCTTCCACATATGGTGTCACTTACACTAACTCGACGATCAGTACAACCACGGATCAGGGAAAAAGGCTTTCTGATATTCCCAGATAGAAAAAATGCTCCTTCCATCTCTCTCAACTGTTCGACCAGGTAGTGCTCACTGTCCTTGCGCACGCTTTTAGTCAGCTTGCGCTAAAGTTCTCGACAGTCGTCAACATATTCAGAACCAGGTGGGATGGAGCGACGCTTGTTCCTGAGGTTTATCGACGTGATGGAAATCCAGTCCTGTCGCAACTGAACAGTTCCTTCGGAACCTACCTGTTCACAGGCTGTTTTCATAGCTGTGGCAATTTGTGTCCAGTGTTCGTTAGGATCCTTAATCTGACTCGTACTGGGCAACTTGTTCATCATTGTCTCCTGGTAAATATTCTGTACACTCTCATCGCTCGAATGCCAGTTGAGTACCTTGCATTTACGAGCGTATTTCCTCTGGACACATGACAAAACAAAATTGGCACACACAACAGCAAGGTTCGAGTCCAGGTGGTTGCTCCAAAAGGCACGACAATCCTTAACAGAATGGCACCACCTGTACCTGATTGCTATGAGATCGGTTTTGTCTATGGCTGAGAAGCGTAGGAAGGTCTCCATGTTACACAATGCCTCTTCTCGTGTTGAAATGCGGTGCTCAAATTATAAAGATTGAGATGCTGAAAACAGTGGCAGCCTTTTACCATTGTCAATGCGTTATGTCCGGAAAACATACTTCCAGGCAGCTCCTTCTCTGAAGAACGACGTCCAATCTGAGCATCCAAATTGCTCGCTAGTATGATGATGTCAGAATATTTGGTCTGTTTCAGAAGGTCAACGATGGCACCATAGAACACATCCTTGGTAGGCATCGTTTGGAACGTGCATTGATGTAATGAATATGAGTTACGTACAAACGGACTTCATCCGCTATATCAAGTAGGACAGTGCATGCGCAACTGTTCATTGGCATCCATTCGATCAAGCATATCTCTCTTTTGGAACTCAGTGCAATTCCCACTCCAACTTGACCACGAGATTCAACTTCGGCGTCGCCAGAGACTCTAAGTGTAGTGGTTGGATTGACAATTACCTAGAAGTGGGCTCAAATGAATAACGGTACTGGAATCATAGACTCTCGTCTCCGATATACAGCACACATCAACCTCCAGAGTTGAGAAACAGCGCTTACTGCCCGACTTGCCAGAGAGTGCGGACATTGTAGGTGCCAATGCTTACCAGTTATCTTGGTCTTAGAAAACAGCTATCACCCAAAGCCACATTGAAGGCAGAAAACTTGGAGGGTAAAATGGAAGGAGAAAGTTGTAGTGGATGAGTACTGCTATTGTCAACAGAACAATAATTTTATGCTGTGGGACGGCGTTGAATTGGGAGACCGCACCCAGAACTTCTGACTGAAACGTTTGACCTGCGAGACAACAGAATACGGAGCTTTCTCTGGAGACACTACCAGGAGCCTGTGACATAAGAGTGTGATGCACTCGGCGGTCAGAGGCTTGCCTGACCGGAAGACTCAGCTAGTAGAACAATGTTGCTTGATTCTGGTCACTATGTGTAGTGGATGTATTCGAAACTACCTCAAACTTTTGAATACTAGTAAACATCTCCCGACCGTACTGGGCAATAAGCCGGCGATCGTGGCCAACAATTTAGCGATAGGAGGTCCTCGTTGTTTGGAAGTACCGTCTGTAATCCCCTTCTTCCTTTCTCATAAGATAACAATGCTGTAACCTTGAACGTAGTCTTGCTGTTTACTGACAGGATCTTGCCTCAATGTATACTCACTTACGCGGTCAGTGGTGTGACTTATAACATCATGAACACAAACGTTTTTTGTCTGGCTACTCTCCGTTGACATGTCCTACATAGTTGCACCTGATAGGATCGAAGTCCTAATCAGCAGATCCCTCCGGATAGACACAGTGCACAAGCCTGACCACCACGTTTAGGTAGCAGAATAGGTCAGTATGCCCCTACGTTTGATACATATATGATTGCTTAACCTTAAGCTTGCGAAAATTTTACCTCAACTTGAGTGTTTTGAAAAAAAACGACCTCTTGGTCACAATCCAAACGGAGATAATTGAAACTGTCTGAAGTAGCATACAGTCGTTCCTATTAGGTCTTAGTTGCAGGAAACTACTAGGATAATGAGTAGCGAGATTTGTTAGCTCTTCAGAAGAAAATACGTTGTTGTTAACATAGACGGATATGTCTGCCCAGTTGTCAAACGTACTGGCTAACCTATAAAAATGAACAGTTTGCCACAATTCATTAGTGAAATGGTTTATTCTCGTTGAAATCCTTTTTGTGAATGTTAGTTACACTCAAACAAATGCTGTGTCACAAACACTGACGACTAGATTTTGCGTAACTTAGAGGGACACAGGCTGACACAATTGCGCAAATGTGCACTTCGTTAAACTATTATGAGGAATTGTAACAGATCGTGCCAAACACAAGCACACATACACATATGTTTGTCCGTTCATGGTTTGTGTAAAAGCATAAGACAAATGTCATTGATGTCCGTACTGTCAGCATAAAGTGTGTGACTGCAAACGTACGGTGGTTTTGTCTACTTTAGGCGACGTGCTAGGTGACAACTTGAAATACCCGCCTTTGGTTCATTGTAGGGGTAACTGAAGCAACACGGTGTTGGAGATGATGATGACAATTGTGACTGTAGATAGACATGCTGGAAATGCGCCTAAGTTTCGCATTCTTTCTGGTCCCCACATGTGTTCTTGACAGGACTATCTACACGGTCGATGGTAAGACACTGTACAATGCGGAGTATGTCGGAGTGGTAGACAAACACAGTCCTGTCGCCGCTAGACCCATATTCATTTTTGGACAATGCGGCAGCAAATGGACAGAAAATAAAGTGAAGATGGAAAACTGGACCGAGGACTAAACAAAATATGACAGCTATTCTTTGGATACTGGTTGGGTTTCTTGCGATAATTAATGGGGGAAGTTCTGTGCAAGCTGTTCACACTAGTTTCATTACTTTAGACGGTAGAGCTCAAACTGGCTAAGAAATGTCTTTATGACACAATAGCCTACCATGGCTGCTGGTCATAAGCAGACATGTATTACGCAGTTCAAATGGAGTGAGTCACCGCTACAAGAGAAGTAAGACAATTCTATCACACTACTGATACCCGTAAACAACACGAGTGATCACACTAAACGAATAAAAGTAAATAAACTCAATTATTGTAAGGGATCGAGTTAAATCGATGAACTTGCCTGACAGTGAGTGTTGTTCGATGCCTCAATTAAATGGTGTTGAGAGTCAATGAATGAATTGGTTGGGCTAAAGTTGATACAACCAACGAGTTCTAATGACTGGAAACAAAGATAGCAAACAGGTTTGTCCTAAAAACATGTCTGTCTTCTCGCGCATTATAATCAGTCTTCAAAACTTATTCTGCAACCTGACGATGTGTGAAATAAATTCTGCATTAGGTTTTGAACCAGTCACTTGACAGTTAAGTTGAAAATTGTTTCCTATGCTGAGCGGATCTGACTGATCCTGTCAGGATTAGAAACGTAAATGAAACTCACAGGACTACTACCTATGTGAAGATTGAAACATCGGTTCCCAAGCTTCGATTCTGTGCAAAATGGTGTGACACAGTACTCTTAGACTTGTTACCAAGGCAGATTTGAAGAGGCTTATTGTCTTTTTAGTCAAAGGAGGCCCCCAGGCTTCCATGACTAAGTTATCAAAACAGCTGGTAATCTGTCGAATCACTGTTCAGCTAGTGTCATTAGAGTCTTACAATTAATACCACAAGTTTCACTACATAGTTGCACTTCAAACAATGGAGAATGAGAATGGTTTACAACAAACTTGAGTACCAAACCAACATCGATTGTGGGTTATTTTCAGTGTCATAAAAAATCAGAATCCTAACCTACAGATGTCTCGGGTGATCATATTTTCTATCATAGACTGATGTTGCCACATGTCACCACTTGATGGCATTAAGCATTCACTTGGCGGCATTTTTGTTGATTCTCTGGTAGCTAGCCGGCCATACATATATACTTCGTTCTTCCCATTGTCTGACAAGGAGTCAATAGAATCAGTGATATCATGTCACGTCAACGTGTTTACCACTATGATCGACGGGGTAAACTAAGTTAGATTAAATCTTACTACAGGACGGTAACGGAAGTGTACCATTTCAAATGACAACGAACAGTTACTGACATGTTTGTGGTATTTAAATTGCAAAGAGGAATCCCTACAAAGACAGATAACCAATGATTGCTGAAGATGTTTGAAATTTAGTTGTTTACAACAGCTTCATATTTTCTAAAGGAGTTCAGGTATGAACTACACACATCAGACGGTCCAACCTGAGTATGACAGTATACCAGGTTTTTCCTCAGAGTTACCTGATTTCCGAGGCAACGGTGAATTTATCCATGTTTGAAATACCAGTCACATAATTAGAATAAATGAACTAGGTATCATCAGAATCGAGGTAACTGGTGAACTCCATGATAGCGTGTAATAAAACCACTCGTTATACGCGACTGACCACTCCGAAGATTGGATCTACCGAAAGAGACAACGCAACGCAAAGTACCTGATGGAGGTCAAACAGAGTTTTAATATAACAACCAGCTCGGACATTGCTCTGACGTGCCCGATCACCGGGTCTCAATCGTATGGAATACATGTGAAAACCGCAGGACCCGCGCAACTGACGTAATTCGTAAGATTGAGAGCCAATCCAAAGGAGGACTGCATATGTTCTGATGCATGGAATAAGATGTTTCATTTGTATATCGAGGATTTCATGAAAAGTGTGAAGAGGGGAGTGGTTACCTTTATCAACGTTGGGGAGTAGTAACCGATTGTAGCGCAGTGGATGTTAGTGTGCTTGTGATTTGGATAATTATTGTGCCCTTGGTTTGAATTCGTACATGGGGAGGGACATTCTTGACAATGGTGTATTTTACCTTCATAATAGAATGGGTACCACGAGTGGAGCCACTGGGCGTGATTAAACGTCTCAGTGACAAAACGACGTACCATATCTTTGACATCGAGGTGCATGGTTCAGAGTTCACAATCTTACACTTCAGTTCTGACTTGTATGATAGTACGCTCAAGGATGCTCCATACCTGGAACTGTTACCATGTATCCCCGTGCCACCTTTGCCTATACTGGCTCCCTTGTAGCACAGTCGCCTGGTCGGAACAACTGGGTGCCAGCCTGAGTGGACGTGATGTACCAGATCAGGTTGTGGAGCTTATTACGTTTTGACAGTCAGCTTCGGGTCCTCAAAATTACCACCGGGATTAATACTTAGCTACTGCTAAAGGAAATTTATTCTCTAAGCATACGTCTCTGGGTCAACACGAGAAGGACGTGTGTAACGAATCCGGTTTTATTCACATTTTCTCCATAAACCTCGACTTTGAACGGTTAGAATGCGCGCCGCTAGATTTGATTTTCTATTGTGTGGCGAAAAAATTGTATTGAAGATTTTGATTTGCCGTGAATAACTGTGCTGCTAACAATGCAGTTCATGTCAAAAAAGCAAAATTCATTCCTTCTGTACAGTGAAAGTAGGCGTGACATTAGCTGCTGACAAATAGCTAGTAATTAAAGTGGGAACATGGCCAAAATCCCACTCCAATGGGATCGAGCTGCTTTGATATTCGGATGAACAAACGTGTATGCTTAGGTACTCGACCTATGATGCAAACATTAAATTTACACATGAACCAAACGGTCCAAAAAAGAGCTCATATTCTAGGAAAGAAAGGATTAGCCTATAATCGCGGATAAGATGTCAGGCTTAGGTATTTATTTTCAGTAGGTATATCGCCCAGTCCTGCTATTTTAATATCTTGAGCACATGATGCAATATACGCATCCACTGGTTCATACCATGTTACGGTATCACGGTTGAGTTCACGTGGTCGAGCCTGGGTCACGCAAACCTACAATTCCAGTTTCAGTAACCAAAATGTGTTTGGATGGTTATGTGTTATTGAAAAGATATATTAGTCAGCAGAGGACAGGAGAAGGTAAGGTCGTTATATCACGACAGGGCATGCTTGGGAGGTGTCCACTTCATATCCCATATCCATACTTCTTCACACACTGGGGGTGTCTGTCGAAACACACTGTATGCTTTGGTAATTGACCGTCAATCAAAACTAGGTTTAGATCGTTTTGTTAACCTGATAGGATGTGGAGATTACAGCGATCCGGTCGGTTGATATCGAAGACACTGATGTTGAACAGGATGGCTATACAAGCTTGCATCAGCCTGACTAAGAGGTGTGTGGCCGGGTTACCAACAGACTTTTAGAAGTCGACAGACAGTTAACAACTAGTAAAGCGGACGGACTGTTCTGAAGGACAATGATAACGGATCTACCCACTTAGCGACGGATGGTGCAAGAGCTTTACGTTTATTCATCTTTCATCTGTACTTTGCGACGCTGTTCAGACAAGTGGATTGAATGTCTTTGCCATTCATTGTCTGAATCTAACCCATTAGTAAATTGTACTAACTTCCAGAAAGAAATTAGGCTTAAGTATTATTAATACTAATTAGCTGAGGTATAGGTAATCTTAAATGAATGATCCATTTGCGTGATTTAACTTCGACGAAGTAAGCTGCCCAGACTATGGTTGCCACCTCGTCATACAATCAATCGATCTGGATCGGTAACGAAAATACCGCGTCATGTGATCGGTACACACTGTGATCACAACAACAACGGAACTGAGAGACAGGCTTACATCAAGTGGTCAACAAAATACTTAGTACTACCAAAATATTCCGATTTTATTGTGAGATCCTTTAGTTCTTGTTAGGAAATGCATCTCCTAACGAAGCAGCAAAGGCAAATCACGTCATGTCGATTGATCAATCCGGCTTCGAGTTAATTGATATGTTCTAATTCACTCAGTTAATCAGGTTGCAGCTGCACGATCGAACGCCTGTACGTTGTGTGAGCCGTTTTCACGCGTGCACTTTCGGATGTCTCTCTGTAACATGATTAGTTCTAACGCTCTGTCCGCCATGTATCGTACTCATTTCGACCTATAAATTTAGAGCCTATGTGGTCTAGTTCGGAACTCGCCTCGTTGTTCCAATAAACGCTGTTGCCGCACCTATTCTTTTTCTCGGTTCTGGATCAGTGATTGAACGCGTTATATCAGTTTTGCACCTGCTACTCCGCCCACTCGAAGCAAACAGCGAGGGTATCAGGTTGGACAACTATGGTTTGATAATCCCCACACCGTTTCCAAGTAGGCTTTATTACCACCCTTCTTTGATTCTACGCGACCAGGATGATTCGTCTTCTTCCTCAGCAAATTGTCTAACGCCTTGTAAACGTTTTAATCGATCGCAGTTACTCCTATTCCTAACTAAGTGGGAGACAACCACAAAGCCCCATTAAAACTGCACCGGACGACTTTTACCTACCTTCTACGATCTCATTGCAAGCCAACGAAAGAAAGCAACTCATCGAACTGTACAGTCATTCCGTTTTCCCACAATGGATCTGGTTCACTGTTAGTAAGTTAAGGTTGTCAATCAACGCAAATTTCAAGCAGCAGGCCCGGAGGGAAGGTTGCTGTTATGTTCTTTTAATTGAATCTGCTCTGAATTAGATGTGGACGAGGAGTAAAAGTTAGCTTTGTGGGCAAACTGG
>JTDE01002285.1:26684-67816 GCA_014338405.1 Paragonimus skrjabini miyazakii | reverse complement strand
TCTTCCACAACCGAGATCTGGTGGTAGGCGCGTACCAGATCGATTTTCGAGAAAACACGATTACCATGAAAGTTAGCCATGATGTCCTGTATATGCGGGATTGGGTACATGTCAGGTACCGTGCGTTGTTAAGTGAACGAAGGTTGGGCGCCAACTGCCCAACGCTTTAGGGATCATGTGGAGTGGCGGGGCCCACGAGCTACTAGACGGACGGATGATTCCGAGTTTGAACATGTGGTCAACTTTAGCACGAGCAATTTTTAGCTTATCCGGTGTCAGCCTGCGGGCTTTGGCGAACATCGGCGGGCCTGTCATGACAATACGTTGTCTCGTGGAACCTGTGACTGCAAGTAGAGATGAAGACTGTCGGAAAAATTCCGATATTGTCGGCTAGGAAATTAAAGGAAGTTAATTTCGTAGAGCTTTGATACACGTGGCTGATTGATACCTTATCTGTCATAATCCCAGCAACGGTAAGCTTTGTCGTTTGATCGACTGGACGGTGTCAATTGGAGTCTACCAAAAGGTCGAAGTGCTGCAGAAGGTCGATGCCCATTATCGCCGTTCGGACTTCGGCGATCGTGAAGATCCAGCGAAAGGGCCTACGAACACCTAAGCTTAACGTACGAGAGCGCTGACTGACCAGTTTAATAGTGCTTCCGTTGGCCGCGCGAATGTTAGATTTAACCGATCGGCAATTGTGTAGTTCAAGGCCGAAACGAGTTGGAAACGTCCATTTAAGCGCGAAAAGATACTTTTCAAATTTTTCATGAAATATTAAATAGCGCATTACGGGACAAATATATTGATTTCTTCGAGCATACTAGTGGTGTTGCAATGAGAAAAACACAGGTGTACCTAAAAATCGCCCATATTCGCACTTTGTGGAAAAAATGTGTCGCCATTTTTTTTCGATAAAAGCATAATGTTGGCTTTCCTAATCGATTTGACGTTCTGAAACTGCTTCCATTGAAAGTTTCGTGTTGGAATACATCTTTTAGTTGTGCAGAAACGCTCAATTTTTCGCGGTTTTGGAGATATAATAGAATTTGTAATTTTCAACCATGTTGTGTTCACATCGCATTGTACAACAAATATCACAGTAATTGCTAATCAAAACTGTCGCCTGGGTTATTGCTTAGTTACACATCGAAATTACATATTCAGCCTGTTTCCCGATAGTATTTCCGATGGAAAACGGTCTACGTTATCGCATAATTGTTTCTATCTACGGTATGGTGTAAACATGCATAGCACGTCCCACCCTATTATTAAAAACGTGCGTTTTGTTTTGTTTATTGCTTATTGATCATGCTTCAAGATAGCCGGCCATATGTACGTGAGTCAATGCTCACTTATCCGACAGATGATGACCAACTTTGATGTTCGTTATCTATCTGACGAAAACATTGATTTCCACTTCTACCGTTTCAGATACAACACCTCTATCTTCCGCATGTATTCACGCTATTAGTTGCTCAGTCCAATTGACTTAAGCTATGATCAACGACTAAGTATGCCCGCGTATGTTTACGCTATTTGGTGCTCCGTCCAGTTGACTTAAGCTATGATCAACGTTGTAAAAATGAACACTCCAAGTATCAAAATAAACCTGTATTGGGACAGTTCAGGATGAGTTATAAAGATATCCTTCAGTTCCGGCAAAAATTGGGATAACATACTGGCAGCCGTCAGTGAAGTCTGCAGCCGGGGAGAAGATAGATCAACAGTCATCTGAATCATAAGTATCCATGGCTCGAAAATAGAGGTGTTGTATCTGAAACGGTAGAAGTGGAAATCAATGTTTTCGTCAGATAGATAACGAACATCAAAGTTGGTCATCATCTGTCGGATAAGTGAGCATTGACTCACGTACATATGGCCGGCTATCTTGAAGCATGATCAATAAGCAATAAACAAAACAAAACGCACGTTTTTAATAATAGGGTGGGACGTGCTATGCATGTTTACACCATACCGTAGATAGAAACAATTATGCGATAACGTAGACCGTTTTCCATCGGAAATACTATCGGGAAACAGGCTGAATATGTAATTTCGATGTGTAACTAAGCAATAACCCAGGCGACAGTTTTGATTAGCAATTACTGTGATATTTGTTGTACAATGCGATGTGAACACAACATGGTTGAAAATTACAAATTCTATTATATCTCCAAAACCGCGAAAAATTGAGCGTTTCTGCACAACTAAAAGATGTATTCCAACACGAAACTTTCAATGGAAGCAGTTTCAGAACGTCAAATCGATTAGGAAAGCCAACATTATGCTTTTATCGAAAAAAAATGGCGACACATTTTTTCCACAAAGTGCGAATATGGGCGATTTTTAGGTACACCTGTGTTTTTCTCATTGCAACACCACTAGTATGCTCGAAGAAATCAATATATTTGTCCCGTAATGCGCTATTTAATATTTCATGAAAAATTTGAAAAGTATCTTTTCGCGCTTAAATGGACGTTTCCAACTCGTTTCGGCCTTTAAACACCATACCGGCGAACTACACCATTGCCGACCGATCCGTTCAGGTCGTGGGCTTCTGGTGGGATCTTGCTGACCTCAACACCCGTGTCGATAACATAGCGGACTCCTGACTCGTGATGTGTTAGAAAGAACAAACGACCTGCCGGACAGGCTACGTCGGTAGCCATGAGGAGCTGGCTGTCCTGTTTGCTGACTGGACCAAAAGTGCAAGGCTGTCGGCATCTTCGGGCGTTCTTGCCAAATTGCTGGTGATCCCAGCAGTGATCGAGATTAGCGTTCGGTGGCGGTTGGTGAAGTACACGCGACCCTGAGCAGCTATTGTGTCGTCGAGTGGGTGTAGTCGAGCGTGACCTCGAAGGCTGTGTCATCAAAGCCTGAAGTTGCTGAGTTAGGCTAGCTACTTGAGCAGTCAAAGTGGCAATCACCCCCTGACTACTCGGAAAGAGTTGGGAAACAGCGGTGTCGTATGTTTCCCCAATCCGGTCGGCTGTGTCGGTTAAAGCTGAAAACGTTGCTGAGGGGGTTGCGCAAAGAATGTTTTGCATATTCTTGGGCAATCGCTAGATCCATATCTCTTTGAGCAGAGCCTCTTATACTTGTGTCGTGTCTGCTAACCGTTCCATTAGGCGGGGGACCTGCAATAGTTTACGGTCACCGGGTTCAGTCACACTCGGCAGCTGAGAAATACGTTGGCCGTCTGACAAACCAACAAGCTTAAGTACGGCTAGTTTGAGTTGCTCGTACGGTGTCGTGGAGTCCGGTAACTCCAAAATATCGTCCACCTCGTCAAAGACGTTGTAACGTTTTGCACACTATTTTCTATTTCAAAATTTTGATTTTTATACACACTTTCCACCTTCATCAACTTCACGTGTACAGCCAACGTTTAAACCAACTGAATCGAACTAATCGATAATCGATGGGTACAACGCACGCACTTTTCGGTTCGCGAGCCTTGCGTTCTCTCTGCGTTCGGGTCGCTCGTGCACGGAATTTTAGAGAGTTAGAAGCTGACGGAATCAAGCGACTATTGCTTATTTATTATTTATCTTATTTATCTTATCTTATCTTATTTATTATTTATCTGTCATTCGGAATTACCTCAGTTGTGACGGATTGTATCTATTGGATACCACATTTGGTGTAGTGGGATTCTAAATCAAAGCAATTTATCGAACTATTGTGAGTCAATCGTTTCCATTTTTATCACCTTTTTGATCTTGTGTTCATACCTGAATTTTGTATAGTGTTTAGATCCCCTACAACGTGAGGTGGCAGTGCCGCAACTACGTGGTGGAAACGGGTTAGATTTGAACTAATTTGCCTTGGCGCGAACGTGGCTTCTAACTGAGCAAACCACGATTTGGGATTATTCTTTCGAAATGGTGTAAATGGTACGGCTAGTGCATTGACCGAAGCGCCTGGCAAAACGTAAGGTTGAGCATCCATTATAGCAGAATGGATAATGAATCGAGTCAAATATGGGTTTATAGGAAATATATAAAAAAATGGCAACTCACAGCTATACACCTGTTATATACATACCTGTTATACCTGTTATATATATACCTGTGGAAAAAAAATATTCGAGTAGGCTCACCAATTAATAGTGAACCGAAACAAAAATTTGGGAAGAAAACTGATTATAACTCGGGCTCACCAATTCAATGCACGGCGCACTAAGTCGTTTTACCCAGGTACGAGTTTACCAAACGCGAAATAGGAAAAGGCCGTTGGGAAGATAGACGGAATATTAATTACTCGAGGTATACATACGGTCTCTTATAGCGCTAGAAATAGCACTGACACGTAATTTAGCTAGATAGGCAAGAGACAGGCCATCGATGAACGATTAAACCGGAAGAGTTGTGACACACGTATGCGTTCGGGTTCGCGCTACAGTCACATGGCATGCAGACAAACAATCGAACAATATGCATCATGCGGATTTTCCTAATAGCCTATGTACAATATATAACTATGAGTTTTGGAACCGTTTTACACAGCATACCGCAGGTAGGCCAATGAAATCTCCAGGTCGCTACAGGATGTAAGCTATTCAACAGACGAACATACATACAAGGCTGTGTGCGGGCGAGTATGCTGAGGCTCGGACTAAGTGTTAGTGTAGCCATCCAGACGAAAGTTGAACTGTCCTGGAACATATTTTCTGTCCTCGCAGGCAATTCCAGTATTTGCAGACCCGAATGGAGAAGAACCTTCGCCTTAGCTCGTCTGCTGTGCTGAATTTAGTTTCAATGGATGCCCTCCGGGTGAGATACTATCTGCAAAAGTGAGCAATGACCTGCACGGATGATTAGCGATCTTCAGAATCATGAACACCAATATTAGATCACCTCTCTGTCTGCGGTATTCCTGAGAGAAAAGATTTAATTCGTGGAGCCGCTCAACGTAACGTTTTGCCCTCACCCCACAAACTGTTTTCGTCGCCCACCTCTGAACGGTAGCCAAAATTGGTTTGTCTTTTTGTAAGTGACAAGGCCAAACAAGGGTCCCTTGCTCGTGATTAAGACGAATGAAGCTGTTGTACAAGTTACCGAAACATGATCGCTCGAATTTTCCAAAGGCTTCAGAAGCGCTAGTTCGGTTTTAGCTTCCTTGGCACTCGCCTCAGTATTGGGAGAACTGAAGAGGTTGCTTATCACAATGGTGCCAATGACGTTTACTCTGTCCGTGACTTGGAGCGGTACACCGTCGAGGAGTGGGGGAAATTGTGTTTGTGTCTGATATGCATCACTTTGCACTTCCCGGTAATGAACTCAGTGGAGTTTAATTTAGACCATTTATAAAGCACACTAATATCAGCCTGCAGGGCGCTCGCGTCAGGGCTGTTTCGTACAATACGCCAGATTTTTATATCATCAACAAACAGTAGCGGTGGAGAAAGACAGAGAACAGTAGTGGCCCCAGGATGAATCCCTGAAGGACTCCTTTGGGGTTGAATCTGGAAGAATGTACGTAGGAATCCATGCGCACACGGTAGGAACGGTTTGATAAGTAATATTCTAGCCAACGGAGAGGGTTACCCTTGGCACCACAACGGTGAAGCTTGTCGAACAAAACAGAATGATACATTCGGTCAAAAGCCTTGGCAAAGTCAAGGTAAATAGCATCAACCCCCTCTCCTCTGTCGGCAGCAATGGTTCACTGGTCTACAGTTAGCAACGAATTTGAAGTACATGAACGGCCATGTAGAAAGCCGTGTTGCTGTCCGCAGAAGAAGGTTTGTGCTAAAAGATGTTTAGATAGTGAATCGCGGACTAACGCTCCAAGGACCTTGAGCGCACGAAAGGGGGGTAAGCGGGCGATGGTTGCAAGGTTGATTGCGCTCTACACCTTTGAAGATGGAAGTGATATTCGCAACTTCCAGCTTACGAGCACCGTTCCTGCGGCAACTGACTGAGCAAACAAGATGCTTAGCGGGACAGCTAACTGTGCAATTCCATGGACAAGGACTTGAGGAGATATATAGTGTGGCCTTGGAAGTGTGGGTCTGGTCACCTGCAGTTTCATTAGCACAGCATCCCCTGTGGTATCTACTGTGGAGGTTTCTCCAGAAGTGTTAACATTGTCCTCCACGAAGCAGTTAGGCACACCGTTAGTAAATACATTACTACAGAGGTCAGCCAGAATTTCAGAAGCTTCATGGTCTCAGTTAGTAAACCCTTGCGAGCCGGCTAGCTGGGGCACACCAGCTTTGGCTTTACGGGTTTTTGAGATAAATTTATGCAAACTTTTGAGATCACTGACGAAGAACTGGGTTAAACGTTGCTGGAAATCTAGTCGATCCTCCCTAATTAGTTTGGTGCATCGGTTTCAAAGTTACGCATATAGATGACGATCATCTAGATTTTCTGTTATCTTGAAGCGAGTCAATGCTAGACGTTTAGCGTGGTGAATTTTCAACGTTCGGGACCGCAATTGCGGTCGCGGTTTCCGGCCGGTTGTGAAGTAGAATGGTGTTGAGTAACCTATGGCTTCGCGACTGTTATTAGTAAAGTGGTCACATATTTCCCCAACTAACGGTGATGAGTTAAACTGACCCCGCAAAGCATTAGCCAGGTACGCGTTGAGTGCATCCACCCTAATTCTTTGGTGGTTCCTTTTAAGAACGTTTGCATTAGAATAACGCTCAGCACTACAAATGAAGTGGAAGGTTCTTACGGCGCGATCGCTTAAACCGAGCGGAGCGTCCACTTGTAAGTTGTCTAATGTTAGGTCCTCAGTAGTGAAGGTGTTATTACGAAAATGAGGATCATGGCCACTTTGTCAATTCGTATAATCGTCCACGTGTTGCTGACCCCACGGTTCACTGCCTCGAACATGTTACCACCACTAACCTTCTAAACCATTAGTCCCATCACATACGGCGTAGCAGACCACCTTCGGAACAGGTCGTTCACTGCCAGACCAGCCATCACTTACTTGACGTTGTCTTCCAGAGATGGCGTCCAACAGGGGTCAGTGCTTTGGATTCGATTCCTTTGATTTTTGTCAGTCAACTACTGGGCTAAGTGTAACTGTCTGCATCAACCTCTGCCGATGACACGAAGAGGGGCAGGGCCATCTTAGAGTTAGAAGAAAAGGGAATATTGCAAAGAAACCCATACCTGGTGTTGAGATGGGAACTTCAATATATCATACTACCAAACACACAAAGTATCATTTTGTACGCCTTAGAACTGTTATGACTGTACGTGACCAAGAGTGTAGCATTGAGCAAAAATTGGGAGTGGTATTAACTGACATTACGAACACGCATGTTTATCTGGAATACACATCAGAGTCGAAGTTGGAGAAAATCTCTCCTTTGCTGAGATTTTCAAGGATGCCCTTCGTTCACTTTTCGCACCCCATATTCCTTCGAAACTGTACTGCGGCTGAGCGGCAGTGTTCACCTACACACAAAGCGATGGATCTCATAATGAGAGGGCACGTGCAAAACAGCGTGTTTTTGGAATTAGAAGCATGCCCCAAGACAGCGGCCGAATATTCGAAACGTGTGCCTTTTAGGGCATTGACGACTCCGTGGTCATCCTACTGTCTTGCGCCGAGTTTTACTTAATGAGATGGGGGCAATTAGCCCAATACAAATGTTGCAAATGCAGTCATTGAATTGTTTACCACAGGCAACCCGATCTAGGTTGAACCGCAGCGCCAAGGAGACGAAACGCGCGCTCCTAAAGTGTATTGCTAGGTAGAACCAATTCAAACAAGTGGTGTTCATTTTGTACAGGGGCAAATGATGTAGACTGTAAATCAAAGTAAAGCGAAATATGAAAATACGTACGATACCCTATATTCATAGCCGACTTCGCTGTCAAGAGTGAGAGTAATACAATTCACGAGTGGCGACTAGAAAAATCCGGGTAACAGATCTCTTCTTATAGAATCAACCCTTCAACTGAGGTCGCCAGCTGCGTTTCTAGAGGGCGCTTTGTAGCATTGTTTAACATCCACCTATTCAACACACAACTAGACTCGTGCTCTTAAGCTCTTCATGGTATTTGCCGTAATCGAAGGCAGTTGTGCAACACTGTCTCTAACAGAAGAACTTCAGGTCACGGTCGCTCGATATCGACAAGGAAGTATCTGCTGCATGCAGATAACTTGGGTCTCTCGGGTTGAACACCAACCGCACTAGGGCTTTGGAGGTTTTTAACACCTGTCAATGAAAAAATGAACGACATAAACACCACATACCGCCTACGCCTGTCTGTATAGTTGAATGCGTGAACTGTTGAAGACGTGCCAGTTTGATGATTTAGGAATATTCAATGGAAAACGCTGCATCTTCAACCGCCATTGCGTATTATCAGTTGTTAATGCTTTGAGAGTAATAATATTAGGTGGACCTTTAAGTTGACTAAGACAGACAACAGAACGGCATTTAACGGCACGGCGGATAATGGAACGATGTCTAACAGGGATGATCAGCGGACGACGGAGTATACAAATTTGATTCTGAAAATCCCAGTCAACCCAACCACCAAAGGTTAACGCATGAAGACCGAAGGAAGACTGACCTACATACAGGGCTTTATTATGTCGCCCAGCCCGAAGACAACATGTTCACAAACTCCCTCATAGTTATAGGGTTTATGACCAATAGAAAGGGGAGGTCGATAAGCGGAGTGGACAGAGGTGCAGACAACACAGCGAGGCTCCAACCACAAGACGAACGTATAGGTTGGATGCGAAAAGCAGAACAAAAATGGTTGAGAGCCGTCGTGAAGAGCGGAGAATCACATATCCATGCGAGTAGAGAAGATCGTTGGAAGCGGCAATGTTTTAGCTCCTTTATGGGTGATATAAAGCGATATCTTCGGAGAATTGGGGAGTTCGTTGAAAGTCAATGGTTGAGGGTAGTTGACATGAGTGACTGTGACACACTGTTATCGTTTGCTTGGGCCGATTTTTCTACAGAACCTTCTAGGACTGCCGCAAGTGGTTAAGTGTCAAGATTCATGCACCTCAGTTTTCCATCTAAGAACAATTGCGTAATTGTTGGTGAAATGAAGTCCTGTCATCTAACCTACATAAACAGTTAAACCGAGACCGCCCTGATTTGGTTCATTTCCCCCGCAGGACGTGTCACCCTATGTTGCTAGGCCTTATCGATGGAAGCGGAGAGGAAAGAATCCTAATTTACATGGCCAGACGGGGAATGGCTGCTAGTCCAAACGGGACGCGTTGGAATTCATTGTTGACCCAGCTCGACCGCTCGTTATCACAGCTACCTCATTTTGAATATATGGGGAATTTAGATTAAATGACTTGGTGTGTTAGCTTCCGCCTTGGCAATTATTGCATGTTTTTAATTCAGTGACTGCATTTTCAACCAAATATTCGCGTTCATACCTTTATAATTGGGCAAATGCCCCCATCTCATTAAGTAAAACTCGGCGCAAGACAGTAGGATGACCACGGAGTCGTCAATGCCCTAAAAGGCACACGTTTCGAATATTCGGCCGCTGTCTTGGGGCATGCTTCTAATTCCAAAAACACGCTGTTTTGCACGTGCCCTCTCATTATGAGATCCATCGCTTTGTGTGTAGGTGAACACTGCCGCTCAGCCGCAGTACAGTTTCGAAGGAATATGGGGTGCGAAAAGTGAACGAAGGGCATCCTTGAAAATCTCAGCAAAGGAGAGATTTTCTCCAACTTCGACTCTGATGTGTATTCCAGATAAACATGCGTGTTCGTAATGTCAGTTAATACCACTCCCAATTTTTGCTCAATGCTACACTCTTGGTCACGTACAGTCATAACAGTTCTAAGGCGTACAAAATGATACTTTGTGTGTTTGGTAGTATGATATATTGAAGTTCCCATCTCAACACCAGGTATGGGTTTCTTTGCAATATTCCCTTTTCTTCTAACTCTAAGATGGCCCTGCCCCTCTTCGTGTCATCGGCAGAGGTTGATGCAGACAGTTACACTTAGCCCAGTAGTTGACTGACAAAAATCAAAGGAATCGAATCCAAAGCACTGACCCCTGTTGGACGCCATCTCTGGAAGACAACGTCAAGTAAGTGATGGCTGGTCTGGCAGTGAACGACCTGTTCCGAAGGTGGTCTGCTACGCCGTATGTGATGGGACTAATGGTTTAGAAGGTTAGTGGTGGTAACATGTTCGAGGCAGTGGGCCGTGGGGTCGGGGATGGGAAAACTAATACCAATATCAAGCGCTTCATCTCAACCGCTGACAGAACATTCGAGTTAAAACGAACCTTAAAAGATGTGAGAAGATCTGTGGAAACAAAACCGACAGGCTGAGAGTTGCAGCCTTTAGGAATGCTGAACTGGAAAAGCCAGTCTTTTACCTCATTCGACTGCATCCAAGCTCCTGTTTAGGTGCATGAACGCTGAAAGTCTTATTCTTGGAAGTGATCAATTTAACTCCACATCTGCGGTTGAAGCGATTAAGGTGTGGATAAATAAACAATAAAACATTCCATAGCCTTCAATCTCCAAGCAAACAAACACCAGTTTCTTTAAATCAGGCTGGGGGCAACACAGGATATGAACTGAAGTTTCAGTTGGTTTATTATGTATTTTTGACCTCACTTTGCTTTATAGGGTTAATGTTAAGTGTAGAATATGTACTTCGTAGCACGATACAGTTACTAATGGATAATGGGGAGGGTTTGAGGCATGTGAGACAACGCACGATGTGAATTGGGGTTATAATCAGATTATATAAGGTAAACGATGGAGTATATTTCCACGGTTTTCCGTGGAGAGTTTTTGTATGCCGGCCAAGTTAACCGTCAATACTAGCTACCATTAATTATGGTCTGATTGATTACCTAGATGAACAGGTTATTACGAATGGGCATACATATAAAATTTGGAAAAGTGTATATGTGAGATATAACCCTTTTCTTTTTTGTTTCAAGTACAACTCTACATAAGTGACGCACGTGAGTAAAATGATGCGGTTTCGCGAGTGCGTAATGAAACAAAGGCGAGAAGGGGTATGAGTAATCGGTAGATACGCGGTAAACAGTTTCAGGCAAGCTGTTTTAGATGGGACCCTGGTAGTAAAGACGGGTACATACGTTTATCCTGCTGACGGCCAAACGTTATCTGGACCACATTCAAAATGGTAATCAGAGGATACACAAAGTTTGAAGATTGACATTATGTTTGATGATGTAAGGAAGCCGTCCAGGCCCGTTTTAAAATGCTGAATGCTGTTACTGGCTCTGACTTCATTCGAAAGTCTATTCCAAATATAGGAATATTTTACAATAAAGAAGTTGGCTCGTATCTTTTCGCGAGCTCACAGGTTTGGCAAAGTGGAACCCTTATTTTGTTAAATCATATGAGGATCTGTGTTTGAAATGAAAGGTAAACAATATGATGGGGGCCTCCGAGTGCATCAGTTTATACAGAAGTGTAAGATTCAACTTTAGCCAAAGTGTATCAATACCAAGTGTTTGAGAACTTTCACTATAGGTGAGTAACGATGAATATCTTATTAAGCTTTTGGTAAATGATCGTTGGAGATTTTCTAAAACAATCCTATCGGATTTGCATAGGTGGCGGTAAATGAAGGTGCGATACTCAAGTTGAGGTCGAGCGCACATTTTGTAAACAGCCGGCCTCGCATCCTGTAGACAGAGTGTCTTTTTGATACAGCCTATTGTTTTTCTAGTTTTTGCTATCTGAAAGCGTATCTGTTCAGAGAAATTGAACGAGTATGAATGCCATACTTCTAGATCTCAAACGGATGTGCGGTGTCAATATGATGACCGTCTAGTTAGACGGACCCATTGGGTATTTGACAACCATAAGTGATAATGTTTGACTTGTTTGCTGAGAACGTCATGAGTCATGTTTTGCACCACGACTCCGAAGATGCTAGGTCGTGTCGTATATTTTGCAGACACGAGACGAGGTTGCTGGGCTGGCGGAATGTGTAAACGATTTTGATATCGTCAGCAAACAGAAAGAGTTTGCCATGTTTAATAACATCGCACACGTCATTTATATACATGGGGAAGAGCAGTGGCCCCAGAACGCTTCCTTGAATCACCCCACTAGTCACTGGTTTTGACGTTGAGCAGTGCTCTCTGATTTTCACAGTTTGGGTTCGGCCTTCAAGATATGAAGAAATCCAGCTGTACAAGGGGTCTTGTATTCCAAGGGATACGATTTTGATTAACAGGCGCTTGTGGGGCACACGATCAAAGACCTTTCGCATGTCAAGGAGTAGGACAGTGACCGCATTCCCTGCATCGGCAGATACCGATATATGGTTTAACAATTCCAATTGATATGTCTTGCAAGAGCGCTAACTAAGGAAACCGTGCTGCGAAAGGTTTATAAAGTTTTGTGACCTTAAGAATTCGACTATGGGCGCTTTCTATATTCTTTCGAACATTCTTCAACAGATTGGTGTGTGGTTTATTGAACGATAGTTACTAATTTCCTGTCTTGGACCGCTTTTGTGGCACAGCATTATGACTGACTTTTTCCACTGGGGAGGGAAAGTGCTGGATAGAAGTGATAGCGTGAACAAGTTTAGTAAGAGGATGGGGACATCCTCACCTCCTTGCTTGATAACGACTGGTCAGATACCATCAGGTCCGAGATGGATTTTGGGTTTAACGGCAGCCAACTGTAAGCGAATACTTCTAATATCAATTGAAATATTGCACAGAACTTATGTTGTTTTCAACGGAATAACGGGTAATACTGTGCACTCCGCGCTAAACACAGCAGCAAAATGTGAGTTGAGTTCACATATTTCAACTGGGTAATCGACGACAGTATTATCTTCGAGAGTGATAACTTTTATAGGAGGGTCCTTCATGGAATTTCTCCGTCTCATCAGTTGCATTAGTCTCATACTCCTTTGCTCACTGCCAAGCGCTAGCTTTCCTTCGTTTGCATAACGCAGTTACGTTCTGTAATCTATGTGTTCAAACATACTGCTCATTTGCATTACTAGGGAGAAGTCCAGTGTACCTCTGTGCATCGACTTAAGTGATTTAAATTTGCCAGTCTTTTTTGTAGTCAGGATTTTACCTTGCACATAAGAATCAACGTGTTTTGACTTTATGGGGGCCAGAATACCGATACAAAAAGTGAAGTGTTTCACAAATTCCTCGATTGTTACTTCTGGGTCTGATGT
The DNA here is from genome assembly GCA_014338405.1 of Paragonimus skrjabini miyazakii. Lineage (NCBI taxonomy): Eukaryota > Metazoa > Platyhelminthes > Trematoda > Plagiorchiida > Troglotrematidae > Paragonimus > Paragonimus skrjabini miyazakii. The sequence continues at coordinate 54,646 of JTDE01002285.1, read as the reverse complement.
AGGAAAGGACGTATTTCAATTTAAAGATCTTAGTAAGGAGGAGAAGGTACTCCAATCGATGTATTTGATCGGACGGTAGAATACAACTGTGGGTTTGATAACTGTATTGGGGTCAAACTGACGCTTGACGATATTATGGTCACTTCCTGAAAATTGTTCCAGAACGGATATCCCTACGGACGAATTACCTGTAGTGAATATGAGATCCAGAATATGTTTCTGTCTGGTGGACGCTATGACATGTTGGTTCCATCCATTCAGCTGACCGCATGAAAGAGATGCAGCTTGCTTTGTAGGAGCTGTGAATGAGGTCCAGGAGATATTTGGAATGTTAAAGTCACTACCTATTAGTTTGTATTCGCAGGGTATATTTGATACGTGACTTATCACCTCCACGAGATCAGTCAAGTAACTGCTAGTAGCATTAAGCGGTCGGTAAACACATCCAATGAGTAGGTCGCGAGAACATATGGAGACCACTAACCGCGAGTTCTCGATTTCATTAAGACTAGGCTCGTCAAGTGTAACTGTGGAAAATTGCTCTTTTAGATGAATGATGCATCCACCGCCTCGTCCTGTGAGACGATCCCTAAGAAATATATTATATCCCATGAGGCTTAGTTGTACGTCTGTATTATCAGGGGAGCACCACGTCCCAGTGACGAGAATGATATGGGGATTAGACAAAAGGTCTAAAGATGTGCATGCTACTTATCAACGATCTTACGTTTGCGAGTAATAACTGAATGGAAATGGTTCTATCAGACACAACATTCAAGCTGCTAAAGAACTGCATGACAGATGGGGAAGAGGGTTGCGAAATATCATGTGGAGAGGTCCGGTCTAAGGGATACATCAATTTTCCACTCATGTTCGAGTGGATGTCGCAAAGGTTTGACTCCACGACAGAAAGTGCTGGCAGAGTGACATTATGGTAAGATGACTGAATGGGACATAGGGAGGGGGGCCAGGTGGTGGTGGATGAAATACCGGAAGGTGCACTGAAAAAGGACTGGGTTGGAGAACATTTGTGCTAGTTATATAATCAGGTGGTGATGTACCTGGCGGAATACATACGTTGGAAATTTGGTTACTAGCATCATTCCTGTTTTGGATAGAAGAATAGGGTATTTTGGAGCTATTAGGTAATGGATGGAAAGTGTTAAACCTATTATAGTTGTAGATAGGCTTGAAAACAGCAGAAGACCAATTGTTCATCTTCGTTTGCGAAGCGTTCTTTGAACAAGATACGTAACGCTTATGAAATACCGCCGATTTGCCCTTATGTTGTAAATCTAGAACATTGTTTTCTAGTAGGCACCGTACAAGTTTCAGTGCTGTTTTGGAGACTTGTTCAGGCGTTTTGGGTCTGCGGTTGGCATGTACAGTCACTCCAGATAATGGAGGGAAATACCTACAGTAAGAAGGGGATGGATTTGCTTGCCCAACCTCGTCTTTGTTCTCGAACTTTTAGATATCGCCCCTAGCACTGTGAAGAGGTTTGGTCACCTTAGGTCCAGGACTCATTCCAGTCAGCGTCTCGGTTGGCGGAGGGAATCGTCGATGAATAGATGTATGTTTGGCGCTAACCCTGGGTTTACTGAAGATACTTTACCGCGCCTAACGTCAGCAGATCTGAACGTGATTTGTTTTTCAGTATCTTCCTGGACGGGCATGGTAACAGCGTTGTCAGTTACGACTTGCTGATCTAGGGAAGTCGTGGAGCAGTCTAGATCAACGGTCAAGTCAATGAGGTTGTCGACTTTATTGCTCCGGTTCTTTTTTACTTGGGAAATATTTGTTCGCAGGATTTACCATTGGAGTGGTGTCTTGTCACCAAACACTTTAATCGACTTGAAATTTATGGCGCTTATAATTGGGCCTTGTTTTTTGACGAACTCATTTGCTAAAAGTTCATGTGTGAACTGCAATAACAGTGGACAGCATTTTTGCTGTACCTTCTTGCGAAGTCTTGGACAGTGACAATCCTGGTCTTCCACCCTAATAGCCTTGAGTAAGACTTTTTCACGGATAGCAGGGGTATTCTGTCAGGCACGTTAAACACAACCACCTTACTTGCACAGTGTATCCGTTTATGCAGTTCAATAGCTGTTGTATCAACAGACATTCTAGCAGCTACGAGACCTTTATGACTAGAAGTGGTAGTCTCAGAATGGATGCTAATTGAGGCATTTAGAATGCTAACTATCGGATTCAGCCGGTGCAAAATGTTGGTAAGTTCTTCATACTTACTGTGTATTTTCGCCATTTCAGCCTCTAGGTCCGTTATTTTTTAACTTGATCTGCAAATATATCAGTAATAAGAACAGAACAGATTTTAGTGTTGTTTTTTCCTTGTATAGGGCTAACATTTACCGTTGAAATTACCGCTTTGGCAGCAAATTTTTGCTCTTTAGCGATAGCAGCAGTGGAAAAGGTGTCGGATGTGGTGCCTGTGGATTTCATGCCTCTCTTTGTTGTCACCACACCTTTTCTGCATGAGGTTAGTATGTAAGAAGTCTAAAGATTTAATTACGAAACGGTTTACAGAAACCGGTCGAAACTAACATAATTCTTTGTTTACTTGACAGCAAGAGGGTCCCCCATTGAATCTGCTAGAGTCGGCTAGGACCCATCTTCTATAGCCCGTCAAGTTACGGTCCTGCATACCTTCAGCTTTATTAACTGAGATAAAGAACAACTGGCACGACTCAGGAACTATGACCTAAGCTCACCGTGCTACGTTGTTCATCAACCTGGGTGAAAGGGTCTTCCTGAAACAAAACGACCTCGACATCTAACGTACTATAGGACATGGGTTGTCACCCGGAGAAATGATTGTGACTTCAAGAAATAGTGTAGCCTGCATTCCTTGGAGGACTGAGGTCGTGGCATGCAGAAGATTCCTTTGGCCAAAACGTTATTCAACTCCAAACCAGACACAAAGTACTTCCATTAGTCGAGATCCTGCCCCGGGACATTCTCAGTTAGGTGAGGGACAGCTCGCAGCCAAATGTTTCGTGACCGATTGATGAAGTGACTTCCGATTTTTCTTTCTACTCTCAAGCCTTGCCTGGAGAATATCTGGGTGTACGGGAGCGCCGGTGTGGTGTAGATGATTGTAGACAGCCAGAATTATTGACTCAGTCGCCGTTGGTTTGTCAACACCTCGCGACCAAGCATAAGTTTGCCAGCTTGTTCAGAAACGATCTTCCTAGCTCCTCAGGTGGGGAAAGACGAATGAGTCAGGCCAATTTCCACCTCGAAGCAGAGGATATTCCAAAGTCCACAATCATATTCACCTCCGAGTTTGAGTAAACTTTGCTGCCTTTACAGAACGTCCGAAGCGACAGAAATTCCCCACGGACTAAACGTTCCAACCTGGTGGCAACCAAGGTAATCGTGTCCTATGATGACTTCTTGGGAGCTTTTCTAGCGAAGGCAAGCTTTCTGGGTGCGACAGACACGTACATTCGCGAAGCGTTTGATGTTTCAGTCGTGGCAACGTCAGATGGATCGTGGCAATCTTGCTGGCCAGTGAACGAAGTGCCAGTCTTTTGCACAGAGGTAAAACTTTTAGTGGTACAGCTGATTTGTTGAAAGCATCTTGTGGAAAGTGATGCAAACGAATGCGGTCTACTTCGATTGCAATGAAAGTTTTGTATGTCTTCTTTGGATGCTCTATAGCTGAGGCGAGATGCCACTGGTTACAAATGAGAAATTATGTCACGTGGTTTCGTTCACCGACTATCTTGGTGCAGGAACCTCAGTTCGGGCGATTAGTCATTTTATGCAGTGAGGACTGAGATATATTCAAAGGAACACATGGGATTCGAAAAATGGTTGAAATGGCTATAAGACAAATTAAAACGCGCCGCTGACGAACTTCCGGGACTTCAGTTATTTCCGCGATTCCTTTGCCAACTCGAGGCCGAAAACCTAAGTCATTGGAATTCAATATGTTGTGGTATTTGATATGCAGTAGGCTTCTGTCGATCTGAAATGCAGGTATTTCGATGGGCACCAAGAACACTGTTAGTTTCCTACTTATCGAGGTATTTAGTATTCAAGAACCTAATGTCATAGTAACATGACCTCTGGGGGAGAAACCGTTAATCTCAGACGACCGATGAACCTACAAGAAAAAGACTTTCGCTCAACGAGGTCACAGGATCAAAGTTTTTGAGGGGTTCTGTTGAGAAGTGTGTGAATTCGGCCAGTTAGTAGGGTAGAGGATAGCTGCAAGTTTTTAGGGCTTAAGTGAATTTTGCAGGGATTATGTTACCGGGGTGAACAAAGAAGTGGGTGATGATCAAAAATCTCAAGAACAGACTAATAGTAGAAATGCCGCAGACAAGTGATCCTTTGGGCGGCGGCTGTGATGGTTCAACTGACGAACAACAAGCAGTTACGGATAGTGAAATACTAAAAGCCCGCGACGATAACGAATCGGTGCAAGGGTATATGTACAGGAGCATATGTGCATGCAAAACAAAGCAAAACTGTTAAAAACGAAACGATTCACAGAGAAGCTGAAGGTAGTAAAGATCCTGGCACGCGAGAAGAAGACAGTGTTAGGCGGTGTGCGATAGTTTGGAATACGTGATAGTAATGGGGAATGGACTTGGCTAGCTTCTACGCGGTAGTAATACAGCAGTACGTCAGCCAACAAAATTGAAATGTAATCAGTCTCTGTACAGTGAAATTACTGATGCAGTAAAACAGCAGTAGCGTATAATGTCCCGTTATAATTTACAATCATCACATCCGCTGCAGTTTAAACGAACGTCCGGGTGGTAGTGATGACGTTGTGTCTTCTTCACACGTTCAGAAGTTCTTGTCTGCGCCTGCTCTATTTCACGTAACCGAATTCGAACTCTGAAACAGATTTAGAAACGGGATTTTCAAATTCGGAAACTCCATCAGACAACAAAAGAGAGACCTTTAAAATTTTGATGCACTTGGGGCCGATAAGAGACATGTCAGAATTAATTTTAAAAATGTACAAGTATAAGTAATGGACTGCACATCTGTGAGTGAAAGTTCACATTCGCCAAGAATAGATAAAACAGGCTCAATAATACCCTCAACTGACATTACCGGGTTCTAAAATAACAGAAGGTTCCAGCCGCTCCATGCAAGCGACAAGTATAAAAGATTCAACGTTACCAGTGTCAGCATTGAAAAAATGTTTAGGACCGTCGTTAACAATAGAAGATTGTACTATGTGATTCATAGAACCACGAGAAGTAGTGGAAGTCACAGTAAAAGCAGTGGACTGCGAGTCAGACGCAACAATTTGTTTATCTAAATGTCTGGACAAAACCCGTTTTCAAACAGCGACGGACAGCCTGAATGTGACAGCTCTCATCCATAACTCACACTCATAACATGGAGTTGCAAAACAGACACGGGAGTCGAGAATGTTTATAACCACATGACTCATAGTTATCAAAATGTTGGATAGAATTTGGAGTGAAATGATGTGGTTCGACTGCCGTACTTCTCTGACAGTTCACCTTTTCGAACTGCCGTTGCTGTTGGTTTGCCTCTTTAACAGCACTGCCAGCGTTATGTTCTTCATTTATCGCGCACTGTACATGTTGAAATTTTTCACAGACAGCTCTAGCCGATTGGAAAGAGGCCTCCTGTAGTTGTAACCACTTTTGCTGAATACTTGGGAAAGTACTTCCCGCAACCAGTCGATCTCTAAGCTGATTCTGAAGTTGATCACCAGAATTACACTTTGCTGCCTAAGTTTGAAGTTTTGAAGTTTGAAGAATAGAAGCACGGACTTCTTGAGTTTCTTTTCTGATTGAAGTATGAAAGTTCGCTCTTTTCGCGGCTCCGGATTCTAATCAATGCATATGCATCTTTGCCAATGACCGTGAGGAAATGCGGCGTTTTCTTTTCCTCTGCTGTGTCATTACAAGTAATACTCCAAACTTCGAAGTATTCCAGGTAATCCTCGACTTCCCATGAACTTGAGTGGACGTTCAGACTTTCCATGTTGCAAAAATTCATCGTAAAATATATACTGACCAAGACGCCAATTGCGATGGTTTGGGAATGTGTAATAGTAATGGGGAATTTACTAAGCTCAAACCCAGAGCTAGTTTTTACGCGGTAGTGACAACGCAGCACGTCAGCCGACGAAATTGTAATGTAATCAGTCTCTGTACAGTGGAATTACTGATGCAGTAAAACAACATTAACGTATAGTGTTCCGGTATGGTTTACAATCATCACACGGTGACTGGATGATGACAGACGAGCATTTTTAAACTCATCGCGAGAAGCAAAACAGTGGGCTTTGAAAGATCATTAAATGGTTTATGTGAAGTATTTTGCTGTGCGATTACTTTATCACTTGGAAGTTGAACAAAAAATAGGAAGAGGGAAACAGTAGGCTAAAAGTCCCCTGTTAATTAATGAAATTCGAAATAACCTCCGTACCTGAAAACAACGGTAAAGATGGTGTCGATAGGACATGTACAAAAGCGCACGAAAACAAGTTTAGAAGAAAACCACCGACTGTAACCACTACGGTGGTTCTCGTCACCGTGGATTCAGACCTCAAAGAATGAACGGTAGAAAAACTGAAGCCAATCTTTCGATGGCCTTACCATAGAATCTATCAAATGTTTCAACCAGTGTATAGACTACACTGTGTATTTTGCATTCACCAGGAGCACCGATGGTCCGAGCTGTGAGTGGATGTGGTGGCACAGTGTTTTGCAGCATTTTGTTCCCTACAACTTTTCCCCGGGTATGTATGAATACTTGAGACTTAGGGCATGTAAACTAAAAAGTACCCTTTTTCTTGGATGTCACAAACCGCTCACTTTTCCTCTGCTCTTGCAGCCTATGTGCCTTAGATTAGCGGGAATTAAAAGAACACAAAACTTACCGTCTACTTCAACTTATCTTCCACATTATTTAACTCAGAGATTATCGCAACCTCTGCCTCGGAAACTCCTGGAGAAATCACAGAAATCAAACCCACGGAAAACACATTTCTTTAGTGTGGTAGGACTACAAACCTACTCATCTTTCCGAACTACATTGTGTCATTTCTCTTCGCTTTTGTCGTACTTTTACTCGTGTTATGTCCTTAGTTGCATGGCCTACCCTGTATAGCTTTCAGATCCAACACAACGTTACCGGCGATGGTGAAGGGTTGTTTGCTATCACATGAGATCGTGTGAGATTACATTATGTTTTGTGCAGACTGGTGTCAATCGGTCAGTGGACATGGAGTTTTCTCCTTCAAACTTGTTAAACCCTTTTGCCACGTTTGATGTTTACGCGGGGACCAGAGCATCATAGTTCTAGTGAGTTCCTGAGACCAGCCAGGTGCATGAGTATAAACTTGCATGTCGGTAAGTTCATAGAAGTTAAACCTCAAACCTATGTTCACGAGTCGGTGTGAACCAATGTTTGAACATGTGTTCCAAACGTGACGTGCAATCCGCACTTATCTCTGACTGCTTCGGATGTTTTGGCAAACAGCACTTTCGCAAGAATTGAATTTAAGGTGGTTCCGAAGGGAAAACGGTCATTTTGGCGTAAATAATTTCTTGAAAACATTTTTAGAAGTGTCAAAATTGACACTTCAGACAAAATATCGACACTTCATCAATTATAACTAAGCATTGTTAATGGGGAAATGGGAATATATCGATTAAGTGCCAAAATAACTACTTTGGTAATGAAAAATGTTTTCACAATTTTCGCGAAAACAACCCATTATTGGCATGAACCCATTTTAAAATCTTGTAAAGGCGTTCATTGCAATTTTCCCGATGAAATACGTTCTTCTATAGCCTGAGAGTGCTCAATTTTGCGACATTGTGAAGATATCGTCGGAATGGAAATATACGGCCATGCAATGTTGACACGGTATTTCAATAAGAATAGTAACATATTTGATAGTCAAACATGCATGACAACGTTTCCAGCTCCATTGTCTGTACAATATTTGTGTTATTTCTCTTTGTTTGCAGGATTTAAGATAGATACCGACTAACGAAGAGTTGTTCTTAGAAACGTTAAAAAACAACAATATGATATGGTTGTTTCCATCTTCAGTGTATCTGGAGCGACGTAAAATGGGTATCATGTCCCACCCTATCACCAAGAACCCTGAGAAATTATTTCTATTCGCCCTGTTGCATCGCTTCAAACTTGATTGAGGTCGCATGGCGTTCATACTAAACAGTATACGGGAACAGATGAACTCAAGCTGCCCAACGACCTCTAGGAGGTTTAACTCTTAGCCTGTCACAACATGATGTTGAGAAAGTCAGTTACCTATCGCAGTGCAGAAAAATTTCAAATCAATATAGCAATCAACGGAATCAATTATGTTGATAACCGTGTACCCCAAACGCTTCAAATACAAGTTTCTCATCATTTTCCGCATGTGTTCATTCTCCATAATATACACGGTAAAAGTCACTTGGAAGGAGCGGTTAATAGTGTGAACGCACACTGCATTCTCAAACGTAATTCATGAGCCATGTCAACCAAGCTTTGTTAGCGACTTCATTCTCTGAATACATCGGAAGCTGCAATGTTTCATAATGACCCCAAACATTTTGTGCTTGTAGTGGACCAGTGAGTATGCGCTAGACCCGCGTCCACTAACAATTTAGAACGCCTTTTCTGAAGAGTAATCGAAACGTAATCCCAACAAGCATTGAACTAGAGAATGTAGTGTGGTTTGGAAACAAAGCGTATATTTCCAGGAATGTTCGGAAATATAAGCAGTTAGCTCTAGCCTTATCTGAGATCAACGGCAACAACAAAGAGGAGAAAGAAAAGAAGCACGAGATGGGCCACAGCCCACTCGACGGCACGCAAAAACGCCCAAAGCAAAAAGTACGTGGAACCTACAAGCGTGTCAAACAGTGCTCAAAAGGGTTCGGGTTAAACGACCCTGGAGAATGGAACAATAAATGAGTCGTTAAGAAAAGAGCGGGCGTTCGCAGCGTGTAACCAGTTACACGACTGAAGAAATTGGCACTGTGTTTATATCAGGCCTCCTATTACAGGCGTGCACAGAATTATGCGCACAGAACAGACAGGCAGGAAGACACGGTGGCAGCCGGAATCCGTAGAGAAGCTACGCGATTGCTGGTCACTTCATACTATAGGCAACTCTCCTGTGGGATATAAAGCGGATAACAGTTCGACGATTCAGTTCGCAGAATTCGCTTTCCGGATAGGAGTCTGAAGTTATACTTGGTGACAAGTCAGTTTCTTTTTTCGGCGTTAAGCTGGAAGCGGAATATATATATTGCGACAGACTTACTCGGACAAGTCTCAAATATTTTCAATATACAGTATGTGTTCACGCTATCAGCGGCTCCACCCCATCGACATGGCTCATGAACTACGTCTGAGAATGCACTGTGCGATTCGCTGACCAGTACTCACCTTAAATCCTGCAAACAAAGAGAAATAACACAAATATTGTACAGACAATGGAGCTGGAAACGTTGTCATGCATGTTTGACTATCAAATATGTTACTATTCTTATTGAAATACCGTGTCAACATTGCATGGCCGTATATTTCCATTCCGACGATATCTTCACAATGTCGCAAAATTGAGCACTCTCAGGCTATAGAAGAACGTATTTCATCGGGAAAATTGCAATGAACGCCTTTACAAGATTTTAAAATGGGTTCATGCCAATAATGGGTTGTTTTCGCGAAAATTGTGAAAACATTTTTCATTACCAAAGTAGTTATTTTGGCACTTAATCGATATATTCCCATTTCCCCATTAACAATGCTTAGTTATAATTGATGAAGTGTCGATATTTTGTCTAAAGTGTCAATTTTGACACTTCTAAAAATGTTTTCAAGAAATTATTTACGCCAAAATGACCGTTTTCCCTTCGGATCCACCTTAAAGCCAATTCATGCGAAAGGCATACTTTCCTTAGTCTTCTTGGAAGGCTCAATTTGATGCTATATATTTATTCGGAGTGATCACATCCATAATCCCTCCTGGCATAATATCGGATCCCGCGTAGTATCAACGGAAATTGCTCCCCCTGTTTTGTTCACTTTAGGTGGGCGGTAAAAAGTGTATTCAGTTACTTCTGAAAACTGTCGGCTAATTTGCCGACATAGGTGGAGGACAGCTGTTTCGATGTAAGGACAACCACGTAACTGCGTAAAGTTACGGAACAGGGAGAACTGTAAACAGGTGACTCGGTCAGAGGCGATTATAGATGGTTCACCAAAATTAACGACTTAGTTTTCTAGGTGAGTTTTGGCAACTGTCTTTGCTGTAGCGTCCCTTATGATTCCAACCATGGGTCTTTTGATAATGCAGTTATTTACAATGAGTATATAAGTACGGTCGCTAACACGCTTATGAAACTCGTGAAACATTGGCATCGGACATTAAATATGTGCCAGACTTGGTGACTATGCCTGCGTACCTCGCTTGGTTAGCCGCCGACGCACTACCACGAACAACAACAAACGTCTTTTACGCTACGTCAAGAAAGCCTTGTGTAATCATCTTCGGTGTGCGCCGCTCACCACCGTGAGATAAACGATGTTCAAAGCCAAAACCATGCACAAGTGGGAACAGGGAACAAAGGATGTTGATGGACCGTATGCCATGTTGCAAAGAATGTTACCGGTGTCTGTCAGCGAGGAACTAGTACACATTTTGATGTAATAATCAATAGATACTGCATATTTTCTTGCCGCAGTTTTGATCAGTGACCCTTGTAGCCGAAGGAAAAGAAGATTGTGGTGATGGCGGTGATGGTATTGGTGATGATACTATGTCAGCACCAGAGTGCGTCATTACACTAAATACGAAACCAATGTCACCGCGTAGGCATGATTGAGAAGTACGATGCAGCCGTGTCACTTTGGACTAAATGTGCCGGTCAGGTTTTGTCTGAACTGCGAATGCTATAAGTTTGTTCGATAAAGTTCCAGCCTTCCAAAAGGTGTTAGAACTGAAAGATTGGCGGAAGAATAGCGGGTGACTCACATTTTGTGGCTTGTAATCTGTTTATGATGGTTTGGACTTTGATGAAAAAAGCCCTGGGGATTTATGTTCTAGCGGTGGGTTGATGACCACTCTATATACCGTATGAGCTTCATTCGTAATAACAAGATCAAGTAATGATGGTGTCTGTTCTGGACGGTAACGTGTAAGTAGCTCGAAATGTTGTGTCCAGTCTTTTTCATTGATCAACCTTGTTAGGGATTTCGAAAATCCAAAATCAGAGTCCTCATACATAGTTGAGTTCGGACGCGTTTAAGTCACCCATAATGAGAAGATGAGAGAAACGTTGTGTAGACGGGAGATGGTTTAAAGCGGCAAGAATGGCCTCGTCGTCAGATACGCTGAACGACGGCGATCGGTAAAAAACACCGACTAGGGTGTCACGACTACGAGGCCGGAGTTTAAATCATAGTCCGTCACACTTCTCTGAGGAAGTGAGTTCCTCTATGACAGTTGGTACTGGCAGCTTCTGGCTTAGAAAAACGGCACAGCCTCCCATGCGTCCACGGGCTGAGTCTGTTCGGTACAGTGAGTATCCAGGAGCATGCAGTTCGTTATCACTTATATCTGCGGAAAGCCAGGTGTCCGTTAAAGCAAGAATATGAGGACAAGTGTCGTGCACCAACTGTCTGATTTCAGGCAGTTTGTTTAAAAGACTCAGACAGTTAGTGCACACGCACCTGAGGGCTACCTCTTCGCTTGATTGGATGCAAAAAGAGACTGAATAGCGCGAGGAAGAGCTTGAGAAAGCAGTCCTAGTAGCGAGGGGGAGTGTGTAGACGGCGTCATAGTTTTCTGAGCCCTGTTGGTGGGTTTGGGCCGTTTCTTCACCGCGTGAGAATATGTGAGCGTTTCTGTGGGACGCTTCTTCCGTTTCCGGTTGCTCAGGTGTGATGGCTTGTGGACCGCCTTCACTTTTTGAAGTGTTGGAGGGTGGTTTGCAGTTTTGCACCCCCGAAAACGTGGGTGTGGTTTTTGGTTAGAAAAGAACCTAGGAAAAAAATGGCCGTGGCATAGCAGAGGGAACTGCGGATGGAATGAGCCAAGTATGAGCCTTTCTAGAAGCTGGAGGTGACCCAAGCAGAATCATTGGGTCGTAAAGCTTGGGAATAAAGTAAGTTCGAGTAAAACTTCTCGGAGGTCTCATGGATGTTTCCGACAAGTGCAGCCCCAGAGATGATTGATCATCCAAGGGGGTGGAGACAGCTGTCTTTAGTATGGGTGTGAGCATATGGGCAAATCCAATCGGAGGCGCTGGTCCCTTCTTAAGAATGGGAATAAGGACCTTTACGTTGGCTTGAAGTTTGGGGTCAGCCTTGATGCGTGACCCTGTTCTATCAAGCTGGCAGCGCTTCTGCCGTTCCTGCAATGAGCGATCCAGCGAAACTCCTTTTAAATTAGTGACTTCTTTACCTGAACTGTCTTGTCCAGTACTTCCCCCGGACTGATCTTCGCGGGTAACGTCACAAGAAGTTCAAATGACTTCTTGGTAGCTTTTGAGCGAAGTCTGCTGGCGGAAACTGAGCTTGGTAATTCTGGAGGGAATGCGGTGTTTAACACCGCCCTTGTTTGTTCAACTGGAGAACGTGTGGTCGAAAACCGTCCTCACAAAACGAGCTTCCTCTCCCGGAGTGCCTTGTCCCTCAGATTTGTCGCAGCTTCCTCAATTTGTGCTGTGAATAAAACCACTACCTTACGAGCAACCGCCACACCTGGAAGGACTAGCACAATCTACTATTTCAGTGAGTTCAACTCTGACCTCACGTTACATGAAGCCGTCTGGGTTTCAACCAAAGCTTTGCCAACTGTAGCCATGTGCATAACATTGACGTCTTTAAACTTCTTGAAACTACACTTTAGCGTGGCTTGTTTCTGCTCACTGGCGGTGGCGGCTAACTGAGCTGATACAGCCCCGGATGAAATGCAACCTTCCCGAAAAAGGAATCTCATGCAGATAAGTGGCTTTTTTGCCTAAGCCAGCAGAGTGTACCGGTCCTCCTTGAGGCCGGTGCACTTAATGTGGTACCAGTGAAGACACGTTTGGCACTGCATACCGTTTGGAACGGTCATGCGAGCGCCGAAATGGCCACAGGCAATCGATGCGTCTGAACAACCGATGCTGCTGGATCTCATGTGTGTCATTGTGAAGATAAGCGGAAGTGTTAGCGTTATGTAAAACGAAACGGTAGGTAAAAGCGGCAGAATGTAAAGCTAGCAGTTAGTGTAACAGAACAGATATCTGCTCAGATAACAATCGACCAAATAGTTGCGTTAAACGGTACAATATAAAACGGATATAAGTGCTGTGAACCAAATATTTTAATATGTAACAGAATTAGTATGTTATTCGATAACGAATAAGAGCGATTGTACGTGAATATTTGATGCACAAGGCACCAATAAGCCAAAAATATGTATAGACAATGACAACAAGAAAATTTGAACCAAATATCGAGTTACCCGCGAAGTTCGCTTTATCCAAGTTCTTAGTCAATTGAATCGATAGCTTTTAATCAAAGTATGAATTCGCTTCCAAATCTGCTGTCGTCTGCTGCTATGTTTCTGCCAGTGAACCATTTTAGGAAATTCTTTCGTTTAAATACACCAGTGCCGAAAAGTGCAACTCCGCGTGCAACGCGGGAAATCTGTTCCCCGCGGGCTTTGCAACGTCACGTCACTTTCTGTGAACTACCGAAAATTCCTTCTACTTGAGGCATGGTTGATATTTTACAACGCAATACTAATAGTCGAGAATTGCTCAATAAACTCGAAGATCACGCCGACTGGGTGAGTCTTCATCGTTAATTTTGTCTTATATAGTACGTCCGAAATATCTGACATGGCCCATAGTAAAGTACGTTGGAATTGAAATATGCCCATGTTTGGAATGTATGTACCATTTGGGACAGTTACAAGTCAATTAATACCTTACAAATCTCCAACTTAAAAAAGCCCAAATCTATCCCTTAAGGGATATTAAGTAATATTTCGAGGGGCGTAATGTTCAATTTCATGGTCCACAGTGGTGTTCATGGAGCGTTCGTTGCGTTTACTTGGGACCCATGTGTATTAGTTCAGGACAGCTATAAGCGGATTACTGCTTCACTGGTCTTGCTGATGACGCCTTACTTTCACTTACAACTCGGTTGTTTGTTTGCAAGGTGTAGACGTCTTGATGTTGTATGTTTGATTATAGACGCAGCTATTTTTGGTTATTAGGTCCCCTCCCCTTTTTTCCTACCCTTCCCAAACAAGGTTTGTTTCTTGTTCGCGGTTGTGTGGCAGTTATGCATCAATGTGAACCACTGATGTATTGGTGTCTATGATGATGATGTCCTCTTTCTAACGACCCCTGCGACACCCCATAACAACACGGAATATAAACAAGGCTAGTAAAAAAATAACTACGTAGTTTGTGAAAAAATACATCACAAAACGACCATATTAGAATGTAATGGAATGCGAAACACATTTTGAGCAATATAAGTGAACCAGCCCATTATTGTATTCCTTACGCAACCATTTCGTGCCCGTAGCGGCATAATTGATCTCATGCGCCAGAATGTATTTCACTACGCACATATACTCCGACCATAGGGCTATAGCCAACATCATTTCGAGGTAACTAAGATGGCACCCCTAGTTTTCGAAAGGTACATCGCCACATGATAGAGCTACATCTGCACGTAACGGAAGACCACGCATAATTTAAGCTATGTGAATGGTTTACTAGATGTTTCAATCGGCATACATATGTGTGTACATGTGTCTACTACTGTAAACGACCTCATGCGCTTCGGACAATTTGCTGCACTCAGACTGTGGCCATGTGGCTATAGCCGACGGCATCATTTCAAATTTAATTACGGTTCTTGGTGTTTGAATTTCTAAAGAGACTGTATCTTTGTTGGCAATATGTTCGGCATTTCTACATTGTACGTAATGTTAACCCACTTGCGATATTCTACTTGTGACGTAATCCGGTACTTTTTTCCAAGACAGTGCCACCTTGTTTTCTTCGCCATATGCATCCTGGCAACGCATGTTGCGGGAGCTACATGATGCGTCCTCTGATACGAGGCCTTTCAAGTTTGCACTCTCAGTTACTATATAAGATTGCTCATCATTTGTAGAAACGAGGGCTCCGCCATGTGCGCGGAACACTTGAAGTTCACTTGGGCTTAGAAATAAATGTCTTCAAGACTAAGGGTAATCATTGGCTGCTGGTTGACGAACGACCTGTGGGTACTAGCGAGAATTGCGTTAAGGCAAAAATATTTGTCTGCTGTTTATACTTCTGGAACTGCCGCCTCCCAGTGTACATCCGGACATTGTGGTAACCATGGCACAGGTGGCTTACAGAACTGTTCCAAGCGTTTACTACTCTGAGGGAAATTCCTCTGAAACCGGGCCCTCGTGACAGGCTTAATCAGTCTCAGATGCATGTATGATTATATGAGTGCCCGTGCGTCTCTGCGTATTTCAGTATTTCACTTTGTTCGTCAAATATTGTTTTATTTCGGTTGTCAATTAGTGTTTCAGAAATATAACTAGGCATTTCGCAATTCGATCCCAGGCTACGTGGGAGTATTGCTAACATCGGGTTCACACCGTCATCTACTACTGTCATAAGATATGAAAATTTCCGCACTTTACACACACTACTATGTTCTCACATCTTTGTTTTCCGATGTTAGGTATTTAGGTACATAGTGCCCTAGACATTGGACGTAATTGGTTTCAAATTTTTATATATTTATTTTTCAGCTTGTTCGCAAATCTCGACGTTACCTACCGCACGTTGCAAGATTATGTCTTGTTTCCACATTCATCGAAGACGGTTTCAGATTGTTGACGCAGTGGTCCGATCAAATAGAGTATATAAAGGCTGTGTGGCGTATACCCTCCTTTATGGCGGCTATTTTCATACTCATAAATATCATAACACAGTTCGTCGGCAGTGGCCTAGTTTTAAGCCGGTTTCGGGTCAATATTGGCGTTGGCATACTCATGTTCACGGTCCTTCTGCAGGTATTCTCCCTGTTTTTATTTAAATGTGAAATTCTTATGCACATCTGCATGTACGTTCATCCTTAATGGTTTTGTTAAGAAAATTATGTACACACGCCAACCTGTACATCGGCAATCTAAAAATTATTCGACCTAGTGCAACATTTTGTCAGATTTTTTGTCTGCTGTGTTCAACTTAATTAAATTTTATTGTCTGATAGTTTCTAGCCAGCATTTGGCCTTTCGTGTAAAGTTGTAAGTAGCACTGTTGTTAAGCTTGACTGTCAACGTTAACACACAGACGTACTACTATATATATACATATATATTTAAAAAGGGGCACACTGAGTAGTGAACGATTTATCGTGACGTTTCAAATCCACACTAGGGTCCGTTGTCAAACAGCAACACGATTGAGGCTACATTAATGCTTCCGTGCGCATAACGCCAATTTCAGACTTTATTTTTGGGCGTCATTCACGAGTTGTATTTTTACCTTCCCATATCATCTGTAAGAGATCTACCGCTCTGCAACATTTCTCAGAAGAGAAGTGAAGGGGAGATATGACTTAGGCTTCAGCAATTTGAGTTACAGTCTTATTTCTGCTTCCGACAGAGGGCCCTTTGGGACACGGCGGCCGACTATTAAGGTCCAGTTTTCTGTATAGTTGAATTGAGGGTAACTAAACTGCTCCTTAAAGTGTTCAGCTTACTTGTTAAGTCGGTGTTACTCACTAGTGACAGGCGAGCCACGTTTTTCGAATATGGCCTCACTTACACCGACTCAACAATCAACGCAATCACGGATCCCTTGGATCATTTGGTAGATTCTGTACGAGGCAGTGGAGCGGGTGGGCAACAGTATCCAAGTGTGAAATTTACGAGCTTTCGACGTGGCTTCATAACTCAGCTGGTAGGACGCTTGCCGCGTTTAGGCACGGTGTTCCTGTTGTTTGTTCGAATCTGGCCGTTCCATCCATACTGACCGGAAACCCCCTACTACTCATCACTCGTTTTTTACGCTGCTTCTTTTAACCGTTCCACCTACTTGCTGCATTGCTAATTGTATGCTGTCACCCAGCAGGTCATGATACCCCCATTCCTGCAAGTATGTAATCAACTCGTCAGGTGTGAACGATAAACTTTGATCGGAATGAATGGAGGAAGACGTGCCATAGTGAGAGCGCAGGTTGGCTGTAGTCGAAGGTATATCAGTACATGAGTAGGTAAAGAGGGGACAGAAAAGTTTATCAACTCTTGTTGGTAAGTATTTCAACGTTTGGAATAGTCTCCGTGAGTTCCTTAAGAGTGAAGTTGGTTCGGCGAACAGTCTGTTCTCGGTTATTCATCATCCGGCCAATTACGTGACATCTTATACCATCGTGGTTGTCGAGCAAGCGAAGCAAAAGCAGTTGGTTGCACACGTCAAACGGTTCTAGATTGGGAAGTAATGATGTGACTAAATTGACCTCCAGAGGTGTTTAGTTAGTAAAGGGGGCGGTGGCAACCGTAAGGCTTGGACAAATTTCTTCTGAGCACAGTTGGGTTGCGCAATCGGATTCCAATCGCTTCAGCAGTGTCCAGAAAACGAAATTTATCTCGTTTAGAATGACGACTGGGCAAGGGATAAATGAACTGGAGAGCCACTTGCAATGGGACTCGGTGCCCTGAGTCAACGAGGTGTGTCAGAATTGCACTCGAAATTGACTTTACCTCGCCTTTAGCCGGCCATGTAGAGTGGTGTTCACGTGTCCTTCGAGAAGAGTGCATGGTTGTGCGATCGACTTAACCTGCTTCACAGGAGCGGGTAAAAAAGCAAACAGGATTAGGTCACACATTTGGACAACACATCTTTGAATTGTACGTAAACTACCGGGTTTTTGTGGGTTCTTGATGCTACCGAGCGTTTATACTCTATGCTTGGTTGCGTTATTTTGTTCAAATTCCCACGTGAGCACTGAAAAACCGTATTTTAAGTTCGAATATGAGCTGACGTTGCTTTGCTGTTTAATGTCTTCAGTATGAAAAGGAGACTTCTCTCGAGCGTAGTGAACCGTTGGAGCCACATCCGGATGATAGTGCTTCGTGCCGGGGTTAGAAGCCTTTAACAGTGAGTAAACCGGAGCAAAAAAGTAGAAAAAGTCGGTCACTCTGTTATCTCTGTCCGGTTTGTAGATAGCTTCAATACGAATGAAAAAACACTCGACATACCATCGTTGTATTCCGTCATTTTTTGTTTTCCCGTTTTTAATTAAATGTATCTGGATGCTGCTCCGTGATAGGTTCGAAGTATATGTGAATCGGTTAATGTTATCATCTACGAATAAATTTTGCGATTGCGCGCAACACCTTTTCTACGGCTGGATGATATCTTTTGCTGTTAAGAAAGGTTCTCGTAAGGAGTGCTACGTTATGACCATTTTGATTCTGTACTGCGACGTCAGGCGCATAAGTTTTAAGTACTGATGAAGGTTTTCCAGCTATTGTGGGTACCACAGCACTAATCGATTCATCCTTGAGGTTTTCAAAAATAACAGTAGCCTCTTTCGAAATCCGAAAGATGTCGAGATATCCGTTGAGAACAGTAGACTAATATGTCTACTACTTGTTGATTCCGTGTCATGAGTTGGCTCTAGTCCCCTTAAAAATTGTTCTGGATGAAAACCAAAACCGAGGCACCCTCAGCATTACATTAAACTCCATTTGACTGCATGGGGTCGGTTTCAGACGCGTGATTAATGGATCTTCGACCAGCCTCGCCAGACGTAGGCTTTGACTGTATAACATAGCTGTGAAGCAGTCAAACGGGTCTGTTATGCCTGCCGTTTTAATTTGCTGGTGCAAAATTTCTTCAGCTAGTCATTGTCTTCCAAACGGTTAAAGTCTTTTCAGTTCCCCCTAGGTAGCAAGCTTTCAACCACAGTTTGTCGGTATTCCCAACTGCGTTTATATCCTAACCCCGCATCAATCGTTGTTGACAGAAGCACGCATTCAGTCGCTGAACGACTTAAAACAACGCAATGAAAGTGACTGTGTTTTTCCGCTTGCAGGCCATTTGGAGTTCTAACCATTCGAATGGCGGACCATATTCCTAAATGGCTAGTTGAACGAGTTTCAGGACAACGAATAGAAACTCTGACCGGCTACCGTTTGCTGGCATCATCCGTCGCTCCTCATTTAATCATTAACAGGCGCACAGGTGCATCCAGCTACTTCGCACTTCCATTATGTATTTAAAGTTGACGTCTATTGAAGCTGGTCGAAGATCTGCTAATCACGCGCCTGAAACCGAGCTCATGTAGTCAAAAGCAACTCACTAGTGTTGAAGTTGCCTCAGTTTTGACTGATTTTGGTTGTATGATATATTACTCTGAATATCATCGTTGTTCTGATTCCTCCCGTTTGTTATGCCTTACGGGGTGCATGTTTGTGGCTGGCGAGAGTACAAAAAATGGTACCGCCTCAAATTTTCGTGTTTCTAGGTGGAATAAGTTGACTAATTGATTCGTATTACCATCTGCCTTTTATTTATTTTTGACGGAATGAAACTGTTGTCTTCGAAGTTGATGTGTAGGTTTAATGTTGATCGTTTTTCAGCCTGAAGCGGGGTCTGTGAAAGAACGTTGACAGCTGCCGCTCTAAGACCACGTACAGAAAGTGACTGCTTACTGCCTCTAAAATGATTGTCTAACCTTTTATAGTTGGTGAAAATCGTACATGAATGTAGAAGGACAGCACGTTGGATGCAAGGACAATTTTTTGTCCTGTTTAAATGATTCAAAACGATAGCAATGTATAGTACTCGCCAAACCTCTGTAAGCCACAGCAGTTTGCGCTTTCAAATCCTCAAAATGCCATTAGGTACGAATGATTATATATATATATATATATATATATATATATATATATATAACGATATAATCAACTATCCAAGTTCCCAATACCAAAAGGTGCTCAATGCAATTCTGGTGATTGACATCCACGATGGTCTCGTCTAAGGATGCAGGTGTTACTGTAGTACTGGGCGAAAGAACTAAGTAAGCCGGAGGTGCTGTGCCTTTACTGCTGCCACTGGATGAACGGACTATTTGAATCTCCCCTTTTTTACCACTTGCTTTACATGAAACATGGACTTGACCTGCTGAAGGTCCAGATATGTTTGGCTGCTCTCATTGTCTGCTCATGATCGCAAGCCGTTGAATTTAGTGAAGCAGCAACGCTACGTTGACTGGGCACGCTTTAGATTTGAAACTGTTGAAATTGTCTTCCGTCCACTTCTTATGATTCATCTTGATCGGTGACTGTCTTTAGATCCAAATTCTCGTGTTCTAAAAACTGGACGGGCGGGAATTGAAGTCAGCTCACTTTAACACGCATCACACAAGGTATCATTACGACAGCTTCGAAATTGTGATCTCTTGCTAAGTTTCGTCAAGTCTTACGGTATTGATCTAGGCTGTCCGATATCTTGTGTACATGCTGCCAACACATGATTAGCAGACATTACTTTTTGTTTCACAAGCACAGATACCGGCTTCGTAAACTGATATTTGGTTTATAGACCAAAAGCAAGACGTTATTAAAGGACATCTGAACGAAATTACCGATCAAGTCGAGAGAGTTCATAAAACTACAATGTCAATAGTTCCATGTGCCAGCAACGTCCGCAGAATTTGGCTCAGAATCAGATCGCCTCAGTTTCAGAATTTGTTGACGAGCGATATTTCACGGCACACGAGCACTCACGAGAAGGCAAAAACCTCAGGATTTCGACACTGCTCGTTTGAAAATGTGACGGTCCACCATCATCAAAACGACGTTCAGCCTGACCGGAAGACACCGTGGCTCAGGTCGCCGCTCACATCAACAGTAGCGTGGAGTGTTCTAAAAGAAAACGTCACTAAAACTTAATAAAAGAAGACTAAGTGAAAAAATTAGGAATGATATGCATGCATATACACCGTTGATTGTGGCATACTGCCATCTGGGAAAGCACCACCAATCCACGAATCTGGGGATCACGAAGACTACATCCAAGCAGGCGACACTAGCCCACGTTTTTTAAAAATAGAACAGTCAAGTTTTTCATATTTCGTGACCACGGCGTTGTTTGATGGGAACATGGTTTTACCCAGCTACTGGTGGTCACAGTATATGGTCTGGCACGATAAACGCTCAGCTGGCATACGAAGTACATGATCCAACCAATGTATGTTGTGCAGTCTGATTAATTGATCAGTTGTTCGCCCATCCCCAGCGTTTCAGAATACTGTCCGGGAAACAGCCATATTGTTCACGCCATCAGTTCGCTTGATGTGAATACAACAGGTACAACTCTTTTCAAACACATCGGGTCTGTTGAAGTCTTTGTCGCGAACAGGTTAAGGTTCTAAACCACAGAGCAGAACGGAACGTACACAAGCGTCACATCCTCCCCTACTGAAAACGGGATTTCTCTTCGACGCCACGTATGACACAGGCAAAGGCACCTCATACCTTTTCTATCCTGGGTGGTATCTCATCGGCAATATTACAGGCTGGCGAGGTAGTCCTATTCAAGTATGTGAAAGTACCCACAGTATAAAGCAGTAAAGAAGGTAGGAGTAGAAATTCCGCAGTCTTGAAGAAGCACTTCGCACCTTTAAGGTGCGGAGCGCATTCCATATAAACCGGTCCGGTCATTCACCTTGTCCAGCCTCTCTTCGGTACAGAGGCTAAGTAAGACAGTCGTCAGCATGCTGCATGTTAACTAACCTAACGCCATAAAGAAGCTCAACACTAAGCTCGTCAATGTCCTCAAGTGCACCATCCAGAATGTCGTAGGTCACATAGGTGAACAGGAAGGGGGAAATCGGACACCCATGTCTAATACTCCTTGAGCTGATGAACGCTCAAGGCAGTTGTATATGAAGGCTCACAGTGTGAACATACATTGATCTTAACAGATTCACATATTTCCTTGGAACTTCCTTATGAAGAAAGCAGTTCCGGAGGATGCTACGGGCAACCTAATCGAGAGTAGCCTTTAGGTCTGAAAAGACTGACTGTTAGTTGCTTGTCATAACACTAATGTTCTGAGGGCTGTCGGAAGGTAGAACTATTGTCAGCGCATCTGGCCGAAATCCTGCCTGTTTTACACGTACCTGACTTTCTCTGGGCTTAGTGAGCCGACGTAATATAAACCTAGTGGGTAACTTGGACATAATAGATACTGGACTGATGCCTCTGTGATTGCCACAGGATTCCGACCTCCTTTTTGAAAACGGAAATTACTTTTAGTAGGCACCAGTCTCGAGATGAAAAGAGAAGAGGAGAGATCTGGTCCACGAGACCTTTTGTACTTCAGTAACTTAGGCTCCAAAACCAATTCTGCTTCCGACGAATGGCCGTCTGGAACACATTAATTGACCATACAGGTCCCGTCGTCTATATAGTCTGGTTGAGGCCAGCGAGACTGTTCCTCTAGATGTTCAGCCCATTTGGTAAATCGGCGTGATTGGCTAATGATAAGTGAACCATCTGTTTCATATGCAGTTGACTTTACACCGACTAGACGATCGATACAACCACAGATCAGAAAAATAAGCTTTCCGTTATTCCCAGACAATCATGCTGGTTTCATCTCGCTCGGCTGTTCGGCTAAGCGGTGCTCACTGTCTTCGCACAAGTTTTCAGTCATCTGGCGTTCTCACCAGTTACCATCACATTCAGTGACAGGTCAGATTGAGCGACGTTTGTTCACAAAGTTTATCAACTTGACAGAAATCCTGTTCTTTCCTAACTACACAGTTCTTTTTTGGAAATACCTCTGCACAACAAGCTTTCATAGCTTCTGCGACTTATTCCCAGTGTTCGTTAGGTTTTCTAACTTGACTCGAGCTGAGCAATTTTTTCATCGGTGTCTCCTGATAAACTTTCTCTACAGTCTCTTCGCTTGAATGCCAGTTAATTCTTACACTTACGAGTCGGGTACTTCTGGGCAAATGATTTAACAAAACGGGCACACACAAAAAACATGATCCGTATCCAGATGATTGCTCCAAGATTCGCGGCGGAGTGATACCACCTGTAACTGACTGCCATGTGTTGAAGATGTGTCTGTGACTGAGATGCCCAGAGCGGTCTTTTTGTGACCCAGTGCCCCTATAGCCGTTTCTGATCTGCAGAAAGACTACCATGTAGAACATTAAGATCGCCGGGTAGTAGGATGATGTCAGCGTTTAGTCAACTTCAGAAGATTAACGAGGATGTCCCTTAGCAAATCCTCGATAGCGTCTGAAAAACTGTTTGTTGGAGTACGCCGGTATAGTGAATACACAACGTTTTTCTGATTTGGAGTGACAGACTTTATCGGATGTATTGAGTCTGGCAGCACACATGCGACTGTTCACTGGGGTTCAATCAAACAAACATTGCGTTGCTTTGAAACTCAGTGCGATTCCCACTCTAGGTTGACCACGAAATTCACTTTCGGCGGCATCGAGTCGAAAACGCTTGAATGGACAGTACTCTAAAGGTGATGTCGGGTAGATAACGTTGCTGGAATCCTAGACCGGCATCTGTGACACATAGCAGGCCCGAAGCTTCAAATTTGAGGAAGTATTTGCCAGGGCAACTTGTTGACTAACTTAGCGGAAAGTACGAAGATGGAAAACGCTGAAGTTTGCCAGTAATCTTAGCTTTAGAAAACAACTCTCATTTGTGGACACAGGAAAGGCAGAAAATTTGGGAAGCAAAATAGAAGATAGTTGTACTGGATAAAAACTGTCATTATAAGGAGTGATATAACTTCTAACACTTCCCAATCGTTTATGTTGCTGAGCTAAGTTAAAGTGAAGGACCCTACCCTGAGTCTCTTAGTTAGAAATCCGATTCGTGGGACAACGGAATATAGGGTTTTATTGATGGATCCCATCCGGAGCCAATGACTCAAGGTTCTGACCCATTTGGCAGTGAGGGACTTACTTAGACCGTGGACGTTGGGAATAGGACAATAATGTAAGATTCTGATCACTGCTGCGCACAGGGAATATGTTTGAAGCCACATCAAGCCTTTCGATTATACCGGATGTTCTTTGACCGTATTGGTTAATGGTCAGGTGACCATGGACAACTGTTTAACGACTGGAGTGTTCTTTATTTGACGGCACCTTTTCTAACCCCTTCTTTCTTAATCGGAAGCAGTGCCGTAACCACAAAAATAGTTCTGCTGTACGGCCACAGAACCATTGCACATTACCTAGGCGCTTTTACGCGGTCAGTAGTGCAACGTACAACTTTGTGAATTCATCAACTTTTTGTCTAATTGCTATCCTTTAGCATATCTGACAAGGTTACGCCTGACTGCCGCGGTCCTAGTCACCGTAGCTCTTCCCATTGATGCAGTCCACAAGTCTGGTCACCAAGTCCAGGTAACGGAATGGGTGTGTTTGTGTGTTGCTCGCGATGGGAAACAGCAGTGAGTGGCCCCCCATATGACAACAAAGACCCAACTTTCCCTGTAGTCCGTAAGTGGTTCACGTTGCTCATCATCCTCATCAACATAGACTGTAATGCGTCAGTGGTTCCTGCTGGCCCTTAGCTGTCATGCAACCTTAGGAAAACTACATATTAAAAAGTAAATGAAAAGAAAGAGCTGGGATCCAGTTACCGAAATCGTGGTCTGTTTTCAGGAATTCGACAGATTATTATTTCGACGAATAAAATCCATGACAACCATCCAATGTATACGGGTGAATTTATATGCATAGTTAACGTAAACATCACAGAAGTGACGAACCTGCCACGATGAGAAAAAGAAGTAATGTATAAGATGAAGAAGGAAACACATGTGGGGCATTAAAGAAAAAGTTACAACGTTGAACACAGGGATTCGCAACACGAGTGCCACTAACTTCTGTTCCTCGCTTAATCTGACTGCGTCCTCAACCAAAGATGTTCAGTGTCCTTCGGACTCTAGACAGGATGCTGGGAGCGTCCATTGAAACAAGTTTCAAAGTGAATGCATTCATACCGCTTACTCATTGGTGCCACCTGACACGAGCGATCGAACGTGAACATCGGGGGGTGAAATACCTGAAGACGGTTACCGTCCTCCACCTTCAGCCGCAGTGTCGCCTTGTATACGTGACCCTTAAGACTCAGAGAGATATCTCTGTCGCCAGAGGTGCCCCAGATTAATGAATACCACCCTAGCCTTAAATATATGCACTTCTGTTTCATTTCCTACTCCTTCGTCACCGCTGGTGCAGTTCCACAAATACACGAACCGGTCAACAACCTCCATGATTTCATTAGTTAACGAGGTTGATTCGAGAAACCGTACCTCGGATCGGTTACTCGAGAGTGTGACCTGCTTGGCACCAGAAGACAAAGTTTTTGGCGATACTTTAGTGTAGCTCATGGCGTTGATGAGTTTGCCTAGCCCCTAAGCCTAGTGAACAAGATCTGGAGATCTGATGGCGATTGCTGCTGCACGCAGTAGGTGTATGCACAGCTACTCCAGAATTCCGAATTGTACCAAACGTTTTTCCACCACACTAGATTATGCGTCGGTAATTGTGGCCGGCCGTTTGATGCTCAGGGTGCTCGTTTTTAATGTACCTTTTCTGACCATCCGTATTCGGGGACAGCACTGTTGCGTGTATCGAAGTAATTTCGCTATACGCTGATATATTCGGGCCTCCATGTCTATGCACTCTTACATCCCTATGAATATAATTACTTTTCGTTTGGTCGACCCCTTTCTCCTATATGATGGGTGTGCCTAGATCGGTGTTTTAGTCTGCTCGATGCGGTACACCAACCTAACCACCACGTCAGCGTAGCAGAATATGTCCACCGCCTCGTAACATTAAAGCAAACGATCAAGCCGGTGTTCGTCATGGTCACAGTTACATGGATTAAGTCTTCATTGTCCGTAAAATGTTACAAGTTCAGCATCAATACTGGAGACCATTGTTGTTTGTTTCCCGAAACATCCCTCGGGCACTCGATTCTGTTGATTGAGCTGTTTTTTGGCCTCGTATTCTGAAGAAAGACTTGCTCGTCAATTATGTTGAACTCCCTTAAACTTTACACACTCAAATTTTGAGAATTCTAGGTGTCAGTCGTTCTGTGTCAGACCTCTTTTGATCACGGGTATTATTCGACAGGTTTGCTCGCTGTCACCCTCTCTGACCTGTCAATGGATGACGTCATTGGGGAGACATTGGACGGTGACGAAGCTTGTAAGTTGAGTCGTACCAACAACTCAAACAGATGAAGTTTTGAATAGGGTTGTGCCGTTACTTCGTCGGCGTAGGCCTAGTTCCCCAAATGTTTCAAGTATTGGGTCGAAATTAGTATGGATACGTGTTTGCGAGGCCCTTGATGGTAGTATGTTGCAACTGGTGAATACTTTTTCATACCCGAGTGGTTAAACCGGTGTTAATGGAGATGCAAGCGAAACAATTAGTAGCCGCCATCGAAAAATGGGATGGTGCTTGTATTTCTGTGGTGAGGGGTGCTCGAGTGGTAAATTTCTATCTTGAACATACAAGCACGTTTTCATTTTTATTCGTTCCGTGTTCTGTAACATTATTCCCTCTTATGTGCTGCGCTTTGTAGAAATCGTTCAAAATCAAGAGCACAGTAGAATTATCGAATTTCGATACTTCTCAATCTTACAAAATGCGTGATGCTTCAGACTTGCTTGTGTCTGTTTACAAGAGATGTAATTTAAAGCGTGCTATCTGGTTTCAAGGCTCTTCAGCAACACATCGTTAAGACTTATGGTTGAGAATGCCGACGGTGCAACGCGACGATTGCGCATGTAGTTATAGTCATATTATGTTGATTACCCCCCTTGTGTCCGTCCAGCAGATATAACGCGGTTTTGACGTCACTGCGCAGAATGCGCCTGGGTGTGCCAACTCAACACCACCGGGCGCATCCTCAAGTTGCACTTTGGAGGAGCGGCCTCTCACATAGGGGCTAACTGCGAACTAAAGGGGGTTCTGCTGACGATTAAGCAACTACGGACAGTGAACGGTAATATTACCAGGGCGTAGTGAATTCACGGTTGGCAGTCGGACCTTCTGTAAAATACCACATGAGCTCGTTGACGGCACTACGACATGCCGTATGTCACTCCACCAAAAAGGGTCCCAGATGCCCCAACGGGAAAACATGGGCTCCCGGACAACATGCCGTCCGTCTGGGGTGCTGTGCTTGCGGCGTACGGACATATCCAGTCTCCGCCAACCGTGAACAACTGAGGACGCCATACGAATGACCGGCATCAACGCGTACGCAAAGTGTGCCGGATACCTTGAATAACTGGACCCCATTCCAGCGGCGTATGAACCAATTTGGTCACCGGCCCCTGACAACAAGAGGCATGCGTCTCAATAGGTCTGTCGATCTTAGACTCCCTGACTGAACAGATCTACAACATCAGATCCGCCTTCGTTGGTAAACTCTCGAACTACTGCGGTGCTTCTGTCGTAATCCCTTGCATGGTAAATTGGGAATTCTGGATCGATGGACTCCATCCAAAGGGCGTATGAACCGAACCACTACCGGTCACTGGCCCCAAACAGACTGCGAACCAATTACCTCGACTCGCCGCCTTGTGGGTTATGTTTCTTTTAAACCAAAGACTCCGGATGGGGCTCCTCAAGCCAACCCTCTTCTTTAGCCTGGACAACCTAGAAGTATTGTGCCCTCACATTTAGGAACTCAGACTTTCATTAAT
Source organism: Paragonimus skrjabini miyazakii (assembly GCA_014338405.1). Taxonomy (NCBI): domain Eukaryota; kingdom Metazoa; phylum Platyhelminthes; class Trematoda; order Plagiorchiida; family Troglotrematidae; genus Paragonimus; species Paragonimus skrjabini miyazakii. The sequence goes on along the minus strand of JTDE01002285.1, from coordinate 26,852 downwards.
TATAAATTTTCGTCGCGTCTTCCCCTCAAGACTTTTTCCCAGATGTCGACGACTTTGCTTACATGTTCATCATCATCATCATCATCATAGACAGCAATACATCAGTGGTTCACACTGATGCTTAACTGCCACACAACCATGAAGAAGAAGAAACAAACCCTGTTTAGG
>JTDE01002285.1:0-10109 GCA_014338405.1 Paragonimus skrjabini miyazakii | reverse complement strand
ATAGACTGGCGTCTCCAATACGCATCACGCATCAAGCTCCAAACTTGCCAGACCGACTTGGCCGATAGCGGCAGCCGTAGAGTCACCCGAATTGTATAACCAGTATCCTCGGGTAGACAATGTGGGTGTTGTTAGTTTCATACTGCGATTAGTGTCTTGGATTCTAGTCTCCGAATTGCAGCAGACGTCGACATTCAACGAATGTAGCGTTCATGTCTGAGCGACCTGTTTATCTGTCTGTTTTAGAGTGCAAACGTTGAAAGCACCTATATTAATTCGCATTCTAGATCTAAGCAAGGGACGAGGGAGGCCTGAGTTTGAATGATAACAACTGTGACTTACCGACACAGTTTTACTGTGATCAACTATATCTGTTGCAAGACCTAGAGTGTAATTCCCAGAAATAGGAATCGGGAGGAGCCTGTAAGCTGCCATATGCAGAAGATAGATCGACCCGGTTTATATCGCGAGATGGCCGATGCAGTATAGAATTACTGGTATTGTGATTACTCATGATTGTCTATGAGCTGATATGCTGCCAGGACGCCTAGACCCAGACAGGCGAACAATAACGGTTCTCAACCAAAGCCTTTGGCTCAAAAGCCTGTACCGCAAAGCAGCTGGTAAGTGTCAGTGTACCAGAACTGGAAAAAGATGCCAAACTTCTTTCAATTCCCAACTTGGAGGACCAGGAAACTGGTTTGTCGGACCTCTACCTATTGTTCTGTCTGGCGTAAGTGGCTCTGTCGGTGTGACGATCACACCGTCCAGTGTAGCACAGTAGGTTATCGAGATGTGCAAACCGTCACACCGCATCAAGGTCCAATCTCGTTTTGTCAAAAAACCCACCAAACTAGAAAGCATCAATTAACCCAGCGGTTGGCTGAGGCTGGAGGCTAATACAAATAAACATTCTATGGCTTTATATACTTTCTCATGCGGTATTATTTGGGTTCTGAAATGGATGTACAAGTTGTGAACCATTGACATTTGATCTAAGCTTTCGCATTCGATAATTCAGTTATGAATTATGTTTGGCGCTGTTACTCTAACTCTTTGGTCAAGGTGCCACTGGCCAAATTTGATCTCGCATCACACTCCAACACATCAACATTATTTTCGTTTTTGCTAATTGATTTTGCTAATTGCTTTTTAAACCCCAGTCCTGTTTTCCCGTATGCTTTAGAGATTCGCCTTATTTAATACTGTGTACGGAAGTCAGAACCGCCGTTGCGTGTCATACACGAAGGTGCTATCTACCAACCTCCTGGATACCGTTTTGGCTTGCTGCTGTTAGTATTCAGACAGATTGATTAGCTGGCAACTCTTACACGAAAGTTGGTTTCTTTCGTGGTCAATACTACCTTGCTAAAACGCGGCTTCAGGATTCTGACGATAAACGTCTTCTGCAGCTTTGTACTGGTAAAGGTTTGTTTCTGGCGACTACTGACAGCTAACGCTCTGAGGTGAAATGCTTCATTTGACGACCCTCATCATCAGATCATATGTGGGGACAGATAGCTAACATGTCTGCTAACATGTCTGACATGGTTGTTTTTAAGGTTGTAGGCCAACCCGGAGCGCCTGTGGGAATTTGATTCATGCAGTGGTATGTAAGAAGGTCACTGTGAGCCTCAGTTGGAAGTCACCTCGTTATTAAACACAAATCGACATGGTTAAACCAATAGAATGACAAACGCCCTACACCTAGTAGAACGTGATCGCCTCTCATCCAGAATCTAACCGACCGGGCCACTTTGCTGTGCGTCATGTATAGTACATAAACGTGGTTTTCCTCATGCTGCGCTTTTGTTTATCCAACAATCAACAGCTAGTTTTTTTTCTCCATTTCCCAAAGTCTGCTCGGTTGAAACAAGAAGTAACCAAGGGAGGGCCAGGGAGCGCAACGCGCCGTCCAGCTGAGATAAGTCTCTTCCGCTAGGAGCTCCCGGACCCTTTTCCATCTCATTTCAACAACAGGTAACAATTCGCCTGGCGTGAGCGAAACAGTGTGCGAAATCGATAAGCCAATCCATAACATATGATGACATTTAGGACGTTGGAGGTAAGCACTCCAGACGGAAGTTCACCTATCACCATACCGTGGACTACGCTTCCGGACACTCTTTGTGTTCATTGGTCTCCATCCCTGTAGACGGCAGATTTGAAGGAAATTTCTTGAGACGTCTTTAGTCATCTTACTTAGCTGAATATTCTCGTCAAATAGTTGATGGTTTGCTCCAGGAACACTTCGTCAGTAGAGTCATTTTGAACGGCCGGTTTTAGATAACTTCATCTCCGTTATCAAAAACGGCCGTCGTTATCCATGCATCAAGTCGTCATCCTGTTGTGTCAGCCAAGCCTTACGTGTGATCAACATACGAAAGAAAAGCAAGCTGGTTTTTTTTCTGGTCGAAGCATCCACCACGTCTTCACACTCCACTGGCAGCTTGAATACCGGCCTGCATACAGACTGCCGACGATTGTCCTTCTCTAGCTCAGGAACAGGACTCTGATGCAGTCTGTTCAGGAATGCCGTGCCCGGAATGTGCCAATTGCCCCGGAGCTCCATCCCGGCGCGGCATACTTTTCGCCATGTGTCCGATAATTTTGGGTGAATGCTACTTGAGCTTCATGACGAAAGCTCTCCGGAAAGGTGAACTATGGTACATTATGCAAGACATGCCTTGTCTACCTGCGCCCATCGTGACAATCACAGTTCACCTCTGATGTTGGGGACCAAACGTCTCTCATGGTGTACTACTATTCAGCATTTTATTATGCTCGTTCTACCTCATCTCACTCTTCCGTCAGCGATCTACCCTTCACATGAACCTAACATACCCGTATTTCAGTCCTCTCCAGATTCCCATAGAATTCATAAGAAGTCAATTTTGCAAACAGCCGTTTTCGGTCATTCTCATCAGGCTATTAAAATTACATAGGGTAAGTGCGAGTTATATAAGAAATTTATAACGTGTCAAATAAGTTATCAAAAATCACAGGAGTACTACGGATCACAGTCTACTGGAGGAGGGTTGGGGTGTTGGTCATGAGGTCCGGAAGGCAGCGAATCAAGCGGGATAGCAAGGACAGCAAAGATGAAATAAACTGTCAAATGTTACAGAGCCCATGAGGACTTACAAACAACATCTGCCGTCTGTCAAAACTTACTGCAGAGTCTCGTATGCTGCAAGACTCAAGAGAAAAAGAAAAGTTGAACGAACTTGTCGGATCTCATTTGAGGTGATGAAGGTCGGCGATAAGCCGTCACGGCTATTAACTCAGTTCCAGGTCTGATAGCGAACTGATTACAGGATGGTAACGTACCACGAGTCCCATTAATGTTACCCGAACAGAAAAATCTGGAGTGCGGATAAAAGGGTTTACTCAACAGGCACGACGCCTAACCGAGTCAAACTAGTGAACGGGCACAACACACCGCTGAAATCAGTCTGATTCGGTGATTGCGTAGGGTGGAGGTGTACGCGCATTTCTAGTGAAAATCGCTCGACCCCATCGACCCAGTGCTTTGGCCACCACGATCGATGACGCCCGGCTGTTCACACAAGTCTCTACTGTAACCGTTTCAGCGCTCGAAAGGCAATGTTGGGCTGAGATCCATCATGCTTCGATGAGTGCAAATAGACAGTAAAAATTCAGTGTTTCCGTAAGGGAGTGTGCCATCACTCATAGTTTTTCCATCGCCTGACAGATAATAAAAAGTTGCATTCATGAACAAAACATTTACAAATCACCAAAAGACTAACCAAAACCTAACAAATTTTCCACGGAGCCTGGGGTACGTCATGCTGCTTTTAGGTTTATCACGCTATTTGTGGACTTGCAATGTTGGGTGAATGCTACATAAGCTCCATCACGAAAGCTCTCCGGAAAGGTGAACTATGGTACATTATGCAAGACATGCCTTGTCTACCTGCGCCCATCGTGTCAATCACAGTTCACCTCTGACGTTGGGGACGAAACGTCTCTCATGGTGTACTACTACTCAGCATTTTAGTGGTCTCGTTTAATCCGAGCCTTTATTGTACAGCACTTTTCAAAGCTCGTAATGGGTTGTCGTCTAAACTGATCACACTCCTCCGTTCCATATTAGGGACTGAAAAGGTACCCCGTGACTGATGCTTATTAACAGCAGATCGCGTTTTCAAAACGGCACCGGAAAATCATAAGGCAGCCACAGAGGTACTAGTCTTGTGCTTATGGTATCTAAGATTCTCACGGGTCTCAAAATGCCTTCCGGAAGACAGAACTAGATGAGGGGATCAGGCAGATTTTCGGTCTGTCGCTGATTTGTCGATCATACTTGCACTTTGCGATAAACACTGAGGCATATGGATTTCTTTCTCTCAGCCGACGGTTGTATTTTTGGACCTGAAAACTGATTTTAATTCAGTTACCCGACAAGCTCTCTAGGGCATAGGAATCCTGGTGAAGTATGTCAGTTTTGTTGAAGTCGTATGCCCATTTGGAATACCAAGTGCGCATCTGTGGGCAGCCATCTCTAGCGCTGTCCACGTTAAGTAGTGTCTGACAGGATTGTTCGAATTCCTCTTTCCTTTTCAACTACGTGATGGACAAGATTCACCGGTTTCGAGGATATCAGAATTGAGCCTTTATCGGACATTAAGTTAACTGACACTGATTATGCTTTACTCCGTTTTTATACACAAAATATGCAAACTGCTGAATCGATCTATTAATGTGGCCGATCTGCGTGTTATGCAGTTTACACCGTCAAAGTGTATGGTTGCTACAAGATTTGGTTGGCATTGATCTTGCCTTTGCAAGCAGGTCGATGGACACCGTCGACCACTTCACGTACGTGGTCTGTGTGTGATTTCGTCAGCCTGTCGTAATACCAATGAGATATCCACGCGGATAGAGAAATCACGAGGTGCATTTGTCCATCTCTGTCATTTATATCATCGTAAAGATGTGCATTTGTTAAGTAAAGGCAGTTTTTGCGTACGCACCTGCAGTCGGGTTTTTTCTGTGAATCAGAGACCTAACCCGTTCGTGCGGAAGATGCATGTAGACTCCTTGTATTCACTAGTTAGGTTGTATCAAATGGACTTTGTGAACAACGTGACAGTTCGTAGGGGAATGCTTGGGAACTGTGCAAGTTCACAACGTACAACCGAGATAATGATAACGTTTTCCGATTGACGCCCTCTGCGACACCTTTTTGATTTCAGTTGTAGATCAAGTGTGTAATAATGATTTAGACAGAATCATATTGTATGGCTACAATATCTGGTCCGCCTGTGCGAAGGATGTTCACAATCTAGGCGTGCCCTCGAAGCGAATAGTCTGTCAATCACTGCTCTTACCTCACTGCCTTCCTTAGTTTGAAAACATCTGATGAATGCCAATTCACCGTCTGGTTCGCAGTGCTTTTTTTACTACAAAGTGTGGGTGGGGTTGGAAGAGTCAGTTCGGTGGACTGCGTTTGGTTAGGGTCTGGTACACGCTTGCCTCAGCAAAGTTTTCACGGCTCCGTGGCCGTCTTGCGAAGAACAGTGTGCTTTCGTTAAGAACGCTGTGTAGCGTGATAAAGAATGGAAGTGGTACTCGTGGCACAAACCTACATATAGCACGATTTTTTTTCTCTTCCTCTCTATCCTTTTTGTTTCATTGAATCTACTGCTTTCCATCACTTGTTGTGGTACCCAAGCCACGTTATGTAGTTAATTGTCTTTAATATCGAATCCAGATATGTTTCCCAGGTGTGCCCTTCAGAAAAGTAGCACCGGGCTGTAATTTATCTCTGAATGATGTACACAACTAGTGCATGATATTGTTCACTTGAGGAGTTGATCTGAACTCCTCGTGTGAGCATCTCGACGACCACGCGACAGACCTCGTGTACCTATCACTGAAGCACCATCTCTGAGACTTTCAGCCAACGTCGCCCGTGATAAGTGCTGTGCTAAAGATAGGGTTGCTAAGTTCTAAGAATATTCAACTTTAGTTTAACATCTTTTTTAATATGAGCTAACCGAAAGGTTCATGTATGTGCAGATGGTGAATGAAGTGTGTGGTGTTCAAGTGTTATGTCGGATTATTTAAATGAGATTGTTGCTTGGTTAATCCAGCAGATGAAACTTTATCATTTTATTACATGCGTGACTTCAGTAAACTGAATACTGTCTTAACTTCGTTGCGTAAAAAGCGAACAATTTATGGGATAACCGATGCTCTGTAGATTCGCTTGTGGCGGTAATGCAGAGTAAGCGAGCAGCCAATCAATTAATCTAATACACAGCAAAATTTACGTGAGTATGGGGAAAAACTTTATTCGGTGTTTTCTGGTAAAAACCCAGGTGTTTCGATACGATTTGATAAGTGGTGGACGTTGTACGCCATTATTTTCAAAAAAATAGTTCGTTGACCCATCCACGTACTTTACTCCAGAACTAATAATTAAGTTGAACCAATTAGAGGGAATGTAGACGCACTCATTCTTTTACATAATCAATGTCGTCCAAGATAACAGTACATCAGTGATTCGCACTGATAAAGCCATAGTCATTGAGAAAAAGCAAATCTTAGCCTGGGCAAAAACAAAAAAGAAGGAAGAGGACCTTAGCTACTAAGAATAATTATGTCTATGCCCAAACATTCAATGTAAAGGTGCCTACACCTTACAGGCAAATAACCGGGCTACAAGTGGAAACGGGGCGTCATCTGACAGATAACTTCACAAAGTTTCTCATTGTTACGCATCATTAAATGCACTTACCTCACATACGATCCAGCTAGGTGACAACAGGCCACTGAGCCCGATTAGCTCTCACCTCACCTAAGGTCTCCAGCCACCGACTCTGTGAGTTGTGAAGTCCCCGCCTGGGAGATAAGCTTGACCTACGGTTGCCAACGTTGTGGTGAGCGACTTTATTTCTCTACTCCAGGTCATCATCTGTCCACCTCGCACCTTACGCCAATCAGTCGTAGAGTTACTATTGAATGCTTGATGTGGCAGACAACCAGCTGGCCTCCTTTGTACATGGTCTAAACATTTGAGGCTGCGAATAGAACCAAACAGAAGAACTCGTTTGACAACCACGACCAAATATTCCTTTCCTAACTTTTTCGTTGCCTACATGTTGGTGTCACCCGTTTCGAACGGTCGTACGCGGAAACAACCTTTACGACCAAGTTCACACAAGTTATAGTTGTCCCACTTGGAACGCCAGACCTATAAGTGATTATCATGGAAAGCATACGTTTAGATCGGTTTTAAGAGGATTAAGGGTCTAACTATTTTACCCAATCACAGCAGGATAATTAAACTCAGTTTATGTGTAGTGTGAAGTAATTAATGAAAAGGATGTATTCTGATGTTTGCTAAGATAAGTAGGTGAATTTCGAATCGAATGCCACCTTAGAATGTTGCTTGGGTAAAACCCATCTGCCGCTTTTTCATAGTTCCGGCTGTTGAACCAAATGTTTTTACCAGCGTTCTTCAGGTCAGCCCAAATCTTCGACATGAATGTCCAGAAATCTACCGAAGTTATCGTTATCCATCCTTAGTGTCCATGTAAGTCGCTGGATGTTAACAGGTTACCCAAGAAATAAAGATGTCTTCCGGAATTTACACCCCCAAGTGTTTGCCGTAATGTAACGTAATGGATTGAGTGCAGGTTAAATACCGTCAAACCGTCCAAATCGAGATGAATACAGTCACCCTAACCGAGACCCGAAATTGCTGCTGTGTAGACGCGTCGTTACCACCTAGCTACCGTCTTCCTGACCATGAAACGAGACGTTTGTTTTGCCTTGCACATTGCTTAGTGTCTAAGTTTAATCCATTCTACATGTGTAGGGCGATGAGAGTAATTAACCATTGTGATATGATTTTCTGTATTTGACATTCGTAGGTAAGAAAACACGTTCGTTACCATCTATCTTTATCGCTCATTCCTTACGCTCCCTTCAGTCTTCATGGTGGGTTCATCTATCTTCTCTGCCCTAGCTGCCTACGTATCTGACCGTTTTCCTATTTGTATCACTTTAACACATCGCTGATAGACATGGTGTAACTGATAAAAATCGTTTTTCTCTTGACCGTTTATGCTCTTTCCGCCTCTTCCAGTCCGCCGCAAACCTGGTGCTGATTATCCTGGTGGCAATTGGCTATAAAACAAAACTTTGTGCAACCGTTCTTGTAATTTGGCTGACGTGGATGAATTTCTACTACAACCAGTTCTGGGCCGTGCGAAATGATAATCTTATGTGGGACTTCCTCAAATACGACTTCTTCCAAACTTGGTCCGTTATCGGTGGTAATCCGGTGCTTCTTTTCATTACCACACATTCAAAATCTGAATTTGTACACCTATCACGCAACGTTGTTGGGCGAGACTTACATTACAAAGTGTAAGTCCTCTATCCGAAGGAATTCCAACCTATTCAAGCCTGTTTTCATTTGTTCCACGCTCCCCACATTTGTATCTAATTGTGTCTCTTTTTTTTGTTCATTTTGTGTCCCTCATGTAAACTTGATTATTCTACTTGCTTCGGCCAGTCATGGGCTGTTTGTTTGCAATGTCAGACTTCATTTTCCCGATAATTTTTTCGTCAGGTGGTTTTATCGACCAATAAATGGTACGGAAGAGAATTTCTGGTACTGTTTGTTTTGTCAGTTCAATGGGGGACTTTGTGTTGCCAAGCCTCGTAAAATCGGATTTCAGGGTTGCGTCATACCGTTCTCTTCACCACATAGTTTGTGCTACAGAATTACTTTATATAAAATAAAGTCGGGATACGAACATGTGTGTATGATGTCGTGTATAAAGCTATACTGTTGGATCAAGCTGCTGTCTACTATCTCCATATTGACCGCTTTCGATTTTGTAGTCTTTCGGGTGAACATGTGTGATTGATGTAACAGGGTGTATAATGTGCTTTTTGCATGCTACAACACGAGGTCTGATGGATGCGTGTTACTAACTGAAACTAATCGTTGGGGAATGATACAAAGAGAATCAGCCAGGCTGTGGTTGGTTTTATCTCGGTTCTACTGTGGAGTTTGCAGTGACATAACCGTACAGTGATATCAACTGAAAACTGATGGTTGTGATGACGGGTCCGGTAGTCAAGGCTACCTCAACAAATTGTCATCAGACTTCCTGTTTCCGTAGCTATGAGGCCACAGACAGAGTTTCGACTTTAAAGTTAACTTCGGGTTGTTTGTCCATGTTGATCACTGTTGTGTAAACGATTATTGGTGTCCCTAGTAAGCGAGGTTTAGAGATGGATGTTCCCACTAAATGCCGCATCCAATTCGGTTGCTAGGTGTGGCATGCAGTATAACCGGTTGAATGGAAGTGAATTGTTTTTGCAATTTTTGATCGTTACACAAATAGTTTGCTAACTAATATTCTGCACTCTGTTTGTTTGTTTAGACGCGCCCACTCAGTTTACACACTACGGTCACAACTGTAACAGCTCGTCAGTGTTGGTTCACTGGAATAGTCGTCTAATGAATTGGAGTTTGAAGCACGGCTTAAAGGTTATCGGTTCGAGTCTCGTTCATGTTGTCTCTGGCTGTTGAATCAAAACAAAGACAAAGCCCGTCTTAAAATGCTTGACACGTTAACGCGCGACAGATGCTGTCGGCATCTGCCCTATTCACTTTGCACTGCGTTCAATACTGGACTGACAGCGGAAATGGCCCCGACCCGTAAAGTGACAAGCACGAGAATGTCTGAGTATGCATAGAAGAGTACTATCTTAATTTTGTGCATGGAAATTCATTCGAATACGCAGGTTATCCATATATCATAATCAGCCTGAGTACCACTTCACACTCGTCTTCTGCGAAGTTGTTTTATCTAACCGTAACACGATTGACCAGTGAATTTTCCGTTCGAAGGTGAGTATCATTGCATGGATGCACCGTGCATTTCCTGCAGTTTATCTGGTTCATTGACCGTACGTGTGAATTTCTTATCACAAACCTATCGATTACCATTTGCTGCTGTCGGACCGGGCACTATGTACACTGTATGGGTCCTATGAAGGCATGCGGCGAACAGGCATGTTCCGATGGGGCTGTTCAGTTGCGACAGCACTGGATTTCT
>JTDE01002284.1:100137-112802 GCA_014338405.1 Paragonimus skrjabini miyazakii | reverse complement strand
ACATCAGAAATTGCCATGAACACCGCTTTGGTAGGTCTTGTTCTCAAAGTAGAATTGTGATGAAAATTTTGGCATGTGTTTGTTTCACTGCGTCCTCGTCAAAGCTAAAGCAGTGTTTTGGGAATTACAACCTCCGTGAATACGCTGCCCTCATTCATTGATCATCCAAATGAAGACAACTTCAGAATGGATCAAAACACCTTCGTCAAATACACCAGATAAAGATTGTGTAGAAATCACATTGCTGGACCAACGCGACTCCTATGCGGTCGGTGTGTTTGGAATCTCAACCTCTGTGGATACACTGCCCTCATTCATTGATCATCCAAATGAAGACAACTTCAGAATGGATCAAAACACCTTCGTCAAATACACCAGATAAAGATTGTGTAGAAATCACATTGCTGGACCAACGCGACTCCTATGCGGTCGGTGTGTTTGGAATCTCAACCTCTGTGGATACACTGCCCTCATTCATTGTTCTTCTATATTCGTAGTCCATTTCACAGCACAGACACTACATTTGCTCTCTCTTCCACGTTCCCCAGACCTGCCTACTGAGATTCACTGACATGAAATATGGGACTCTCAATGGTCACATTTCCAGTCCCTCTCATTAATCCATTGAATTCGCCAAGCTTCAAAGTGGGTTATTCCAAATATATTTGTCCATTCATGAATCACAAATCAGACGCAACAGCCGGGAATTCAGATTGGCTTTTGTATGCATTACTTCACACCGTTTTCGTCATAGTCGTTCATACGTCGTCAGTTTTCCAATGTCCATGCACGTAGTTCGCTGAGTGTAAGCAAAATTGCCAGATTGCCCGATTATATTCGATTGACCGAGGATTGTATTTGTGCAGTCCCGTGGTTTTAAGTAGGCAAGTTAACTCTGATGACTAGCATCACATTTCAAAACGAGCAGTTGTTGAAAACTGCCGATTGGTGGGTGATTACAGGTTGATAGCATGAAACGGCAGCCCCGTGCTGCTTTAGAACGATTGCTGTGTTTGTAAAATCTGTTGAAAGGTGACCCAGTTCCTCAACTACTCTTTCACTAACTCTTATGTCGTTCTGTCGTACATAAAACGGTGTCGGACGTATACATAACCAAATTCGATTGATGTCGAATTTGACAGAGACCAAATTGGTTCATATGAACACATGAAGTGAAACATCAACCTTCTTCCAATGTCATGAAAAGTATGTGAGAAGTTGGTGGAAATACACTTTGACAGATATACACTGAATCACTCAAACCCTACATCCCCATATGAGTATATACTATTTTTCGTTAATGTTGTTAAGAGGCCAGATAATTTACTCTGTTGCTTAATGATGATCAACCTGTTCATTCTGTAATCGCACAACCGATTGAGAAATATATCATATATTTGTACAATATAGTCTAAGTCAATATGCACCATGAACCAATAATTGATTTATCTGCCATAACTTGACAGATAATGACGCATAAACTACCAAATCAGAACTTGATTTACACTTGATCTGCGACCGAGTCTGAACATTGCCGCTCAATTGGAGACCTTAAATACATTGAAAACAGTTACAAATCATCAGTCGGATCAAAGAGATATAGCTGAATAGTCTGACCAATGAATCTAGGGTTCTTACCCTTTTCAAATATATGTCGATTCCGTAAACCCGACATATTCCTTCATAAACTAAGTTATTGTGTTACGTGATTACTGCCATCCGAACTAATCAAGAAACTTCAGTATACATGGTGGTTCACTCAATCCGTCGAACATATGTGACGAATGCTTGAATATACTATTGTTGAACATTTGTGAAGAATGTACAAAACAAGGTAAATTTACGCACCGTGAAAGAAACATGAGTGACATCATTATTACAAACGTATCTGAATATATAACAATCGATTACCCAGTCTTTCACTACCTCACAATGTTTAGCCATTCTCTCAGCGGAAGTGCTGGATTTGTTGAAACAGATTCAATACGTTTGTAATTGTGTTTCACGTGCGATGCCGAATTTTGAATTCTTTGGCGTCTGTTGTTTTGGTTGTAGACAGCTTGTCCAATATTTGCTTTGATTTCATTTTTCATTGCGTGCAGTGAACAATTATGATGAATTTTGTATCATGACAGCATGTACATTGTATATATCAATGTTATTCGTCCATTGAATTCCATTACCTAGTTTGTTAAACGTGTTCTCGACTTCACCCAAGCCTAATTGTCTCAGTGAGCTCAGTTATCAGTGACTTGTGGCCGTCTTGTCAGAAAGTTTCTATTTGATTCATGCTGAATGCATTTTCTGCTATAGAATGCGGGTATCTGATCACCATACATTCAGAGTGAGAATATTTCACTGAAATTTCATTAACAGTCCTGCATAAATTTCAATTTTTTCGGTCGATTTGTCTGAAGCTTCATCCAATTGGGAAACTAATTCGATTAGCTCCACCGTCTGAACTAAGCTTATAGAAATGATCGATTATGTGTAGCCGAATGGATTATCCGATATCGCAAGGAAGGGGTAGTGAAAATGGCTTTTTTCTTGTCACTAAGCGGTCTGCACAGACAAATGGAATTACCCATCCATGTGGCTTACGGTTGATAGCACTACATTATCATTCAAGCCGCTTATCACTTGACACGTCTAGTGAGAAAATGTCGGATACAATTCGACTAACTGTATTGGTGTTACTTTGGTTAGTGGAAAGTATTGTTACAATGCAACTTCTTCATGTTGAAACACGAGAACTACTGCATTCCATATGAAGTAAACGTGATTGCCTGTTAACTGAGAGGTGTTTTAGCAGCTGTCTCCCACCATTTTCGTCAGTTTCACATTTTCTCGAGAAATTTGTGACAATTTATGGAAATTCGAACAACTCATTTCGGTCATTAACTGTCTCGTGTTCTTCAGTTTCTGGATAGTTGGGCTTCAATTGTTCCTAGGCTTATAGTGCAGATGAAGTACATGTGTTCCTAACTACACAGACATGGACTGCGGGGTGTTGCGACAGTAGCCTGTGTTACCGATAACAGTCGAATTCTGACAGCTCCGGGGTGAAAATGGCACACACTTTCTAGAGGCTTCGGAATTCTCAATATGGTGTCAAATAATGAATTCTGTTGGTCAGTTGGACGCTGGTCGATGCGACCATAGAATTCTCCTGATCACTGCGGGTTCAGTCAACCATCAACCCAAATACTGATTCCGTTAAATGACTCAGAATTTCAATTTCTAATACTGTATCTTGTCCTGATCATACAATCGATAACATTGAAAGGTGTGAAGTTTATTCCTTCATGTTGTTTTAAATGGTTAACTGTCCTATCTTCATTTTATAGACTGACGGACATGAATTGTTCATTGCCACATTGGCTTTTTCTTCGCCAGTTTTCATTCACTTGCATTTGAATGATATCTCATTATTGCCTGGCTAGAGGGTTTCCTCAGTTCAACTTGTTAACTATACCGTTTCCAATCATTTAAACGTCTGTCAGAAATGTCTAACAAATCTCGTTACCATTATATTTCACAACCATAAGAAAGCGTTCGCCAAATGTGTATGACTAGTCTTCCAACCTTGATTTGCGTACTCTTTAACTTACATTGTTTCGGTTCTTTTCACAAATTATACTGACCACGAAGACAACACAACGAGTGATGTAAACGAACGTCTGGTTGTCAGTACAACACGTAAGATTATCCTTCATGTTACACTCTGCTGATATCGCATAATTCGCATGACCATTGTATCCGCTGATTGAGTATCCATGCCCTATGCACAGTGAATATGACATTGTTATCGTTTTGTATGCTGATTGCTGTTGGTTGTGAGTTTGGATATCAGGGAGATGCATTTGGCAATTGGTATCCAGCAGTTCAACAAACGTGCCGAGTAGTTATCATGCCTTTTGAATACAACTGTTCTATGCGGAAACATTCAACTGACTCATTGACTGTAAGTGATCATAATTGACCATCCGGCCGTTCGTTGATATTGTCTCTTAGTTAGTGGTCATTCTAGTGGTCACCTGACATTGTAACGAATGCATATATTTTGAATCTCAGTTCTCAATTTGTGAATATGTTCCTGCTCACAATGTCTAGAGTTACGCAACCAAGTGTATGTCCTAAGAAAAGACATAATCAACCGCAGTCCAAATTTGTTGTTTGACAGCATCCTTAAATTCTCCAAAGTTATTCTAACTTTACGTTTGTTACCAGTGTATTTTCGCGAATTTTACATCCCATAGTTAACATCCAACTGTGAACCTTCCCGGATGACATATCAAACCCAGATAATCAAAGTCAACTGCATGAATACTCCGTTATCATGAAGGGCTAATATTTGACTCGGATTTACAGTCGCAACTGTAACAGTGGTTGAATGAATATTAGAGTCCAATCTGGTGGGAAGTTTGGTCAGAAAAATGTTTCGTATATGGTCAGTCAGCCGACCATTTGCAACGAAATTCTTATCAGTGATCTCGAAGTTTTCCACACCTCGCTCACTATCTGCACAACAAACATGATACAGTGACAGGTTTCGTGGAAACGCTTCTCTGTTTACCTATAACGTTTGTTTAAACAACCGGCTGTCGATTGAGTTTTAATTCGAAATTATAATATCTATCCTCAGTCTCAACTCTGTGAGTGATGGCTCTACCCAACCTAAACAACAAACATTTTGCTAAGTCAGTAACTCTGCAAAATTAAACGGGCGGTCATTAACAGTAAACACTCTTCTAGCATCCAAGTATATAATGTTTGAAACAGTCTGGCAAACTTTGTGATAACCTCACCATCATTCGATGCGTTCAAGTTTGGATTGAGAGTTTGATCATTACTAACACTGTCGTGAAGCGAAGACAGATTCGACCTCTCAGTATTGCTGTTGGTCATTTGATTATCGTTTAGTGTTGAGGTGCTTGCTGTAATCTTGTTAGATTCATCTTGCGCCCACGAGTCCTATATTTCCTCTCGTTTTAAGCACTATAATTACTTCCCTTCTGGAATTAGAATAGTGCACCTATTGCTCATTCATTTAAACCGTCCACAGTAGATTCTAGCGTGTACAGACATACCTACCCCAGTTCGTAAATTTTTCATCACTCGTACTCCCATTTGACATGCTATTGTTACCTCTAATTCTACCACACTAATCGTATACATTGTTTTGTTAGTGGTTTGCGTTTTAAAGAAACGTCTTCAACTCGGGTCATTTCATGGAATCGCGCTCTCAAACTTGGGCCGTCAGCGTTCGTCACACCATGATCTCGATTTCGGGCACAATATATTTGTGCTCAATCCTATATCCCTGCTGATAAACCGGTTGGTTTGGGAATCCCTAAATTTTCAGTAACATCCTGTTCCAAGTAGCACTGTGTGTAAGCCGGACAATTATCTGTTGATGTCAACGTTTTAACACGAAATGTTAGCGTCTGTCAGTGCGTCGGGTTTATCGCAGCGAAATTTAAATTGTGCTAATTAGTAAAGTAGCTGTGAACGAAGCACTCCGTTGAAACTGATATTGTATTGGGAAGTTCAAGTATTTCACGTGATTCTTCGCGTTATCCCAGCAGGGTTGCATGGTGTCTGGTTACTACATGACTGCTCGAATATATGGTTTGTTTCCACAGTGGTTTGTGTTTTGTACAATAGATGTGGTCGTTGGACGCAGCACGACCACATGTTTGCATGCACCCAGATTGCGCACTGACTGATCAGTCTATCAATGGCAATACGGGACAACGCATCCATTGAATCTTTGCAGGCTTAGTATTAGCCGACTGTTTTCAGACTGTGACCCAAAATCACTGAAATAATGATTGGGGCTATTACTGTAAGGCGTCAGTATTAACTACTGTTCATCATCCGCGGAACACATTACACACTCATAATTAGTGTGTGCATATGGGCGAGCTTTAAAAATCAAACCATCTTCACTCATGTTTTTCTACACACCATTCAAACCTGTTATTGCTAATAATGATATTCTTACAGCTTTCAGGAATTCCAAAATAGCTTCATGTGACCAACAAAATGCAATACAACAAGAACAGAAAAATATTCACTAAAAAACACCACTCAGACATTCTGAACAAGAAATGGTGTCAATTTTTGACCACTAGATCCGGGAACTTTTGGTGTGCTGTCTTCTCGAACTTTTGGAATGGCGGTCACCAGAATCTACATTTTGTAGAAGGGTGCAGTTGCTTTCCGATTTAAAAACAATTTTATAAAATGTGAACACCTAGAGTTTTTTAAGTAATTGGATTAAGACGGAACAAAAGTTTCATCGGAACATCCAGTGTATTCTTTAGGTACCTACAGTTTATGGAGTTCACTGACAATAGTTTTATGCTGATTCCATACATATGGGCTATCCCAAACATCCAGTTCATATCTCAAGCCTTTGGTATATATTTTCAAATCAAACACTATATATTTTAAATAACCGCGCTCGCTTAAATGTTTACCGTAGATGCTGTTCATAATACGCAGTTAGGTCCACAGTGGTCCCGAATGCAAGCGTTATTTGCACTCTTGAATTTAGTAAGTCACTCGAGCCCGTTTTCATAGTTTGCAAACTAACAAACTACTTACCAAACTTTTGGTGGGACGGTGATCATCCTGTGCACTTCCAAAGTATACAATTCTAGGTCACTAAATGAAGATGCCTGAGCAGATACTAGAAGGCTACGCTCTCGTTAACGATTTAGACATACGTAGATATAATACAGCGAACTCTCACACTGTTGTAGTGCCTAAGCAAGGAAAATAGCCTAAGGGCGTCAGTTCATTTTACATTCATCAGATGTTCATTAACGTCGATATATTACATCAGGAAAATCAGCGTGTGATTGAAATCCGGGATCAATAATGCTTCGATGCACACACAAAACTTTCGATTACTTCAATCATCGAATGAGCAAATTCTGCGTTTTGTATTTGATGTTAACATTGGTCCAACATTGTATATAGAAACAAGTGTGTGTGAGTTAGATACTTTCCACAACTTCGCAACTTATAATTCATTCCCCTCCGCTATCCGTTCTTCTTATCCACTTCAATCTCGCATGTCTGAGTGACATTGCAAAGTAATCGTGGATCAAAGTGTGATACAATCACATAGTGGGTTCAATCCTTTTACCTTAGTATTGTAAACAATATTATAAAAACTTTTCACCCTCATAAATGTAATGCTATTTTTATATACACAACCAGACTGGTATGCTGATAATTTTCTGCCAATCACAGTTTCATTTCAGGTTATCTTAAAATTAGATGGGACAGGGCTTCATTGCTATATAAAGAAACAATGGCTGAACTACTCGTTCACAAAAAATAAACGGCTGTTAGCCTGAATGTAATAACGTTGCTCTATGATGGACAACAGACAGGGAGAATTATTTTAAGGCTGATCATTTTTAAACAGAACAATTGGAAGACTGATTTTATTACGCAACCAAGTTTTAAAATATATTTTTCCAGTACTCAAGCGAGTATAAACACGAAGATATATCATGACATGATTATTTGTCATAAATCCTGAAAAAAAAACTGTGTGATCACCTCACTTTTTAACGCCACATCTTGTACTATTAATCAAAAACATATCTTTTACACTAAAGTTATAACACTTGGTTGAAGGCCGTGTAATGAATTTGTCTGAATGGGCTTAGTGGTTAATGAACTCTGTACGAGACTGGGAAAAATTGTACGACAAATCCAAGTTGTTAATATACCTTCAGGATGCTGCGCTATTTCAGCGGTACACGGCTTGCAATGCGTCACTGATTTGTGAAATGGTTATCCGTCATCAGTATATATCATTGAACTTATAATTTTCAGGCTGCTTTGTGGGAGGGTGGGGTGGTTACCAGGTGTCATGCGAATGAGTCCGAAGTAAGCGGCAATTACTTGCGGTCGTGCGTCCAAATTGAAATATGCTGGCGGAATGATGGGCGGACGAGTGGCGTTTACCAAAATTAACGTATAAATCACCAGCTTTAGTTAATTATACAGGGTCAATATCTGTTGTTGTTAACACAGAACTGCCCACGTTAGTTGATAATCAACACAACGATCTTCGTATTCAGACATTGTCACACTTCATTTTTCCTCGTGAGCATTGGATTAACTTTCAACAAAGCGAGGCCGTTGTCTCTCCTAAATGTCGTGAGAATATGACCACTTCTCTGAAAATGTTTAACTATACTTGTTGGAACGTATAAATCCTCCGCCTTCAAATTTGACCAATTCACACTTTCTTCACAAAAGTTAGATAACGCGGGTGCAAAATGATCAACAAGTTACATGAAAATTTACTGTCTCACCGGCCACTGACAAAGTGTTTCGGAAAGTGTAAAGTCGACTGGAGGTTGATGTGTGCAGATAGCCAGTGCACAAAGCTGGCCTTGTGGCTTTGTTTAAGTCGCTATTCATACAGTGTGCATAATCAGCTTACCGTTTGGGTTAACCAGACAGATATTAGATAACAGATTTTTGATAAGATTTGCTTTTTTGCTATGAGAAATAACTGGTGTCGGTTTGATGTTGGTGAGATAATTATCGAAAAACTATGAGCGTAAAGTTTTTTCATGTGGCTCACACGTGGAATATCTGAAACAGGTTGGACTGGATGCCACAAAATATACAGCTTATCAACTTTTGCGGATATACGCGTTTAATTATCCCTCTCAGTGGTAGGTATAAGAAACGTGTGGGACAACCTTTTTTACTGTTGCTGTTTACAGTTTATTTTAAAGAGTAATTCACTCAGCTTCGTTCAAAGAAAGGGCAGAGCTTGACACCAAAATGTAAGCAATGATCATGTAACCAATAGAATTTCAAAGCCAACTGTCTGCAAAATATAGAACACTGCATGGTTAACGACCCTGAACAGTTGGCAAGTCGTTATTTGAGGTTATACAGCGTCGGTAGTTCCAGTCGTCAGACAAAATTTACCTTTAACATATGTGATCAAGCCGGTGCTATCACACTCAAAGCTAACTCATCAGTAAAGACAAATGTCCCCCATTGACAAACAGCCGTCAGGAGGCAGCAGAAATCAATGCCAGGTTCCTCGCATAAGTATACCATAAAGTTGTAAGGAACTTGAACTACCCAATAGTCATAAATCAGTGTCTGTGTAAGAGGGCAGCCCCACTCGAAGATTAGCATTGCAAGTCAAGAGATAAATGATACAAAGAAACGTAACAACTACAGGTGAATGATATATTAATTCTGCGTCACAGTCCGTAGAATAGGGGGTCGACTGAATGGCGGCATTATAAAGATCGGTCCTATACTTCAAAAACCTGTCCGGCCAGACAAACTGACTGCGATGGTCATCCAATATGCCGACGTCCAGCAACACAGCCACACCGTCACGAACAGAAGTAACGTCAATCTTGATCAACGATCTCGCTTCTGGTACTCGTAATGCCTCGAATACTGTGTAGCCCGGACTGCGAGGCCACTGACTCAGGTTCCTAGCTACGGGGTTTATGCCGAATACAACGCACCTCGTGGGTGATCCAGCAAGATTGAAAGCCTCCCGGTTGACCGCAGCTGTCATGACAGAAAACTGAGTGATCACCTCAGCCAGCTCGAGAATTCCGGATCTTAGTCTGTAAAAGACCACATCTAAGTGGAGCAATGCGAATGATGAACTTCGGGAAAATACTGTCCGGATTCAACAACCGATGACTGGAGAATAGGAAGCTATACACTTTCTGAAGACCACGACCGTCTAGCATATGATAATTTTTATCCATCCATGTCGTACCGGCCTTCTCTTGATTCATCATTACTATCCCTTGAGGGCGTACGAGGGAATTCAGGTACATCTTGACAAAGCAAAACGAATAATCTTTGATCACGCTTCTCATGACCGAACATTGAATGGAGAGCAGACTCTGCACTCGTGAGTTACACGAGATGGAGATAGTAGTGGACAAACTCGGAATACCCAGACTGCTCAAGAGGAAAAACGTGTGGAGATAGTTGGTTGGGATGTCTGGGGGAAGAAAGAGCCACCGCCAAACAAATAGATGAATGGTATAGTCCATAGCCTTGAACGTGCTACGGTGGATTTAGCTCAAAACTGATGAGTGGTTCATCATGGGGACCAGATGCTGTTTCAGGAGGAAGAGGCGATTAGGCGGCTTCAGAAGCACTTTGGATGTTTCATCCAGCATCGTACTAAGCCGAATTTGGTGGTTGGTGAAGGTTTTCCGTTTCCAGGTGAATAGGATACCGAGATGAGTGACTGTGTCAGAGGTGTTATTGAGTGGCGAATATCCGGGGCTGAGTTAAATGAACAAATCAGCGTTAACTACTATGTTGCGCTTAGGGTTGTCACAGCTGACCATACGTTTAGACTTTCGCGTTTTGATCTTCAGTCCGGATAGCTCCAGAGCACCAGCGGCGGCTACGATCCATTCGAACAGTGGCGTCAGATTCTCGGCCGAAATGACCAGATCGTTGGCGCACGCAAAACCGTTGACCATTGTGTTGTGGAAATGGGAAACAGGCTCTGGTCGAAATTGAGCCAACGCCTCAATCATTGCCATGACAGGTTGCATCGGCGGCAGTGGATCATCCAGGCGAACACCAAGCTGAGACCGGAGGATGGATCCTCCGAACATGGCAGTAGCGTTACGATTGGAATCAGTAATTCAGTGCGTTAGATGTGGCATAGCATCGAATGCTTTTGCTATACTGATCATCGAGTTATTTGCAATAAAACCGAAGGTCTCGGACACGTCAACAAAATTCGCCCGTAGGCTAGAGAATGTGGTACATGAGTTCTGCAGCAGCGCATGCAGTACTGAGGTAGCCTCGAGGTAACCATCACGATTTAGGACTACGATTTGAGGAGCAGGTAGTTGCAAACGTGTATTTCAACGATTAGTAAATATATTGTGAAAGCAACGCACCAACGTTGAAGATGGGCAGTCGGTCTCAGTTCAGTGAGAGTAAAGGTGTTGTTCACTTTCAGAGGAAGTGTGAAATTGGACCGGCACAGAAGAATTGGACGACCTTCAATTGTCATGGTGATGTTGAAACATCAAGGCTTGGCATCTGCTTTGATATGCTTCAAGTGTTTAGGCATCAGTTTGTGGAAATCGTAAGCGGTGTCCTCTACGTCCTCTCCTCAGAGTGCGGGGAACGTCCTCTGCAGTGATTGGGTTGTCCATAGGACAGGTTTGCAGACAGATCCGTCCGAGACGGCCGCTCATCAATGTGGTGATGAGCCGATAATATTTTGGACCAGTACTCTTCAGTTTTCTAGTTTTCCGAAAGTGTTGCATATGTGGCATCCTCATTCAGCTTGCGGAAGACGGTTGGTTTCGAAGCGTGTTAAGAATTCCGTGTTTGTTTTCGTAGCGACACGTACACGTGGTCGAGTGTCCAGTGGCCAAGTATGTGTTAAAGCTGGTGAGGTATGTATGTCCAGCCTTGTCGTTGCATGTGACCTTGTAAAATTGCTTGTTTGGGATATTCCTGGGTTGTAAATCGGTGACACGTATTCAGGTTCTGAAGCATCGGAGGGAAAGTATAACGATGCTTTTGAGGGTACGCCGTATATCAATGACGTTTTCCTAACAGTAACTGGTCGTCCACAAATAAGTCGTTATATGGGAAAATGTGTTTGTGTTTGAGATGGCGTTCAAGCGTATACTTCTCGTGTCGAGGTTCGGAACTGACAATTCTCTTACCACCCTCGTTCTTATCTCACAATAGCTGTTGGAACATGATGGATACTCTTTTAGACATTCTGTTTCTTGATTAGCACTTATCCTGTTCCAGTTCGGGTATGGCTTTTATTATGTTCGAGTCATATAGGATCGAATAAACGTCCGTTTTGTCAACTAATTTGACCTTTAAAATATGGGGTTGCAGACTCCTGAAATGATTTTGTCTTCTCAAGCTGCGTATGTAGCCACGACGTTGAGTCGTTCGCATATGACATTCTACTCTGAAGGCAAGGTTGTATTACGTATAGTATGCTACCGTTGTGGCGGTGTTGTTTGTGGACAACCTCGTGGTCGACCGATTTTCGTAGACGGCCCTTCTTTTCAAACACAATCATCGTTTGTTGTATCTGATAAACACATTCAGATAAATTAAAAAATTCGAAAATGCGTGAGTTCGAATTGGAGACAGAGATACTGCGCCATTGTGAAGCAACTACCCTACTAACTAAACTAAGGAGTCAGTTCGGAAGTCAAACTATTCCATCTATGAACTCATTTATACTCAAAACGCACTGTGAAGTCTAAAACCCATCAAGTGTTCCAGGGTTGCCGGTATGGCTCTGCAACTCATCTTAGACACCTCATTTTGCACAAGGGCACTTTGTGTTTGTCACTGGTTAGATTCCAACAGAAGGTAGGATTTTTTATAAGTATGCCATATATGGTAGGTCTGTCAATACCTGGTTGGAATATAATGACAACAGTCAAATATTGTTTCGTGAATGAGTATGGTGTTAAACTGGAAGAGAAAATGCACAACGAAATCATCATGGAACACGAAGTCGTTCAGGAGAAGGTGTGGGAAGGAATAGTTAAGATTTATTAGCAGTGTCAAAAACTCACATGCATGTGCGGATTTGTTTCATCAGAATTATAACATTCACCACTTTC
>JTDE01002284.1:86647-100033 GCA_014338405.1 Paragonimus skrjabini miyazakii | reverse complement strand
GTAAACAACCAATGCTTTCCAAAGGAATGATGCAATCACCAGTGCCGCCTATTGGCAACGAGTGAGCACCTTTTCACCTCGGGAACAAACATATATTTTTCTGACAAATATGCCAATTCCCGCTTCATCAGCGATGATGTCAAGCCAAACCAAGTCACCCGTTGACTTAACGAAGGTGCTGTTGTCATCTCGTTCGCCAGAGAGCTTCAGTCTCCCGGATTTTTTTGAATTTTCGACTTGCTTTCCCATGTTTTAAGTCCAATTCTTAGGATCAGTTGTGTTCTGTCGAAAGTTGTTTCAGTGCTTAAATATGGTCACGGATTCTCTGACTCGGTCATATATTACAATATGCTAGTAGAGTTTCTCTTCCGAAAATGTTGAACTTAGCAAGAAATGATTCAGCGTCCCAGTGATCTCTACAGGTACTTGCAGGAATTACATAGACATCAGATGCTCTGATTCCTGAAGGGTTCAACGAAACGTCCGAGACCTGAGACATTTGTAAAG
This sequence comes from Paragonimus skrjabini miyazakii, assembly GCA_014338405.1. Classification (NCBI taxonomy): domain Eukaryota; kingdom Metazoa; phylum Platyhelminthes; class Trematoda; order Plagiorchiida; family Troglotrematidae; genus Paragonimus; species Paragonimus skrjabini miyazakii. Next base: position 99,526 of record JTDE01002284.1, on the reverse strand, counting down.
TATGGGTAAGAAAAATTGGTTGTTTAAATTTTAACAGAAAACCTGCATTATCAGGCGCACACTCAGTTGAGGTAACGCTTTGAATTTAAAAAAGTCAATTTCCGACTCACATGCAGTAGGCAATGCCAGATTTTGTGAGAAATCTTGAACGAAAATAAAAGACACTCGACTGGTCTCTCTTGTTGAGTTTGATACACTTGTAACCAACACACTTGTAACTAATACGAATCTTATTTACTCAGTGGTTCAGTCAATCTTTCTGTTAATAACAGCTTCTGTATGCCCAAAGGCCACTTTTTATACGGCCGCTTTATGAAACCTTGGTGTAGGCTATCTGTTCTTTGACATATCTGAGTTTGACCCACGTAATGAAAGTGTTGTCCCTATCATTGACAGTTTATCCAAACCTGGAAAGTCATTGAGACTGATTGTTGCTGTTGCACCATGCTACATGCGTACTTGTGTGCACAAAACTGATGGCTGTCGACAGGGAGTGATCTGTCGTAGATGACGGTCGGCGCGGCATTAACGTCGACGCTACTTCATGCCTGTTTGGAGTGCATCAATATCCGGTTGCTCGTGGACATTTGCTTGTTATCCTAAGAAGCAAATTGCATGATCTGTTTACTAGCGCACCGTTATGCCTTACTGATACACAAAATGCCATAACTCTGCTTACGTCAGGCCACATACAGTTCTTCACATTGATTTACCTAAAGTTCCAATCAGAAAGTATTGGTTCGGAATGCGACTTAAGCTGATTATTAGAATTGACAACACTAAATGTCGTAATGTGTGATTTAAAGACAAACGTTGAAAACATTAACCATACTTGAATTTCAAATGTACCACGGGTATCCGTTAGATTAGGTTATCTGACTGTTCCTGTTGGACTACCATAAAGAAGTCCATGGGGGAAGAGAATTTGGTGATCTAGGCAAAAGCAGAAACGTTCCAGGAAACTCATTCACTTCTAAAAACTGCACATAATTATTGGTGCACGTTGATACTGTTCTTGTCCAACAGACTTTACTGAAACGTGAACGAAATTTCACTGAAGAATTTTAATTTTCGATAAGATTTGATCGACAGAAACTCTTATTTTACTCATGTCAAACGTAAATGTGGTGGTCCTGTCAGCCTGTCAGGTGGCCGACGACAGTGTTCTGCAATTCCGCTGCGAAACTTGCTCGTCCAAAGCGAAATACTTGTGTAACATGCTGTCGAAACCAGCAAGCAAGTACGGGTTGAATTTGAAACGCGTAGTAGGGCATGCTGTTGTGTTGTTGACATCGTTTCAGGTGAAGTTCGTGTGGGTCGTGTGGCTAGCTTACTGGGCCTTTGATTTCTGCTTGTTTGTCGTTTCCTTTTACAGGACTGTTGTTGGAACCCGTATTTCGGAAGAACGCTGTTCCCAGGTGTCTCCACGTTGCCTTAGACTTATCCCACAAGTGTAACGGATAACCAGAGTAGAAAAGGCCGGCTTGTATGTTACACTTGGATATTTCAATTTCTTCATATCTGACTACCACTCATATCTCATAACGATAAAAATATTAGAATTGTTCGCTTGGATACAAGTGTGACTGCTTGCCAACGATTAATCATTTATGCATTGTATCGCACCCAATGAACACTGCTTATTCACTACCAACGTAAATGTTTGATGAGGACTTGGTAGCTCCCCTGATGCTTGATTAATTGTACACTTTCAATCTTCGGTGATGTTGTTTTGAATGACAGGTCCACATTCTAGATTACTTCTATAACGACTGGCGGTTGACACGTTTGGACCCGACTGCAGACCACTATAAATAATTAGTTACTGGTCAGCGCACATGACGTATTCTGAATAACTTTTGCTGGTTAATGTTGGTTGATTAACAAGCTTCTCTTCACAGGATATCGTGTCCATCGGAGTAAATCCTATTAATCACAGGAATCCAGAGTGCAGACAATGGCAATCACAAGGAGTAAACGTGGCAATATTCCGGGCGCCGTAAACAAGATAGCAGACTTACCGCCTGGAGGTGAATGATATGGAATCAAGTGCGAATCGCTAGATCGAGATCGCTATCTAGATTGAGCTATCTCACCGCTCCACTGTTGTGACGATGTTAGCATGCACTCAGCACATGTTTTGGTACTGAGCGGGCTTCGTTCCACAAGGTAATAACCACATTCTGCACCACCTATTTGAGTACATCTTTCAACAATTGGATGTACATCAAATGTGAGATGATTCACTCCTGGTGAGGCAACAGATCATACAGGCTGAGGGGAATCAGACAAGAATTGCAGGCTCCGAAAGTAGATACAAAGTCTCAGAATACGAATGAATTATGCTTATATCAGGTATTACCAGAATAAAAATGTTGTCGCTTTGGCGACTTCAGACAGCCTCTGTCTTCTCTACGATGCTTGTTTTGAGGTGAATGCTGACATGGTGGCTTTGAATTTGCCGTGTTTCTCTTAATGCTATATCTGCAAACAAAAATGGTAATACCCCATACCAAGAAAAATGTGTGACCAACATTCGACTAGGTCTTAAATGCCACATATTATCAGCTTATTATAGTTTACTGGATTATTTTGTCCTCGTCACAGAGGAAGGTTAAACTTACACTGCGACAGTTGTATCTACTGGTCCTACTAATTCCAAGACCTGTGTTACATTAGTCAGCAGACTTCATTCTGAATTGTCACTTGGTCTACCTACTCTATTCGCGAAATATTTATGTTGCGGCTGTACTGAATTATAGTCTAATCTTAAGATTGTGCTTTTTTGCTTCCACAGCTTCCACTCCTTCATGCCTCTCATATTACCCGCATAACAAAAAGATGTTAGTTACAGTTTGAAAAGAAAGGTTAGAACATCAGTGACTGGCATGCCGTTCATTCATGCTCTCATCATCTTTCTTACGGTTTTTACACCTCTTTGCTACCGAGGATTATTTCACATTGCAACTCTGTCCACTCATCTGAAGTGACTACATCGTTAAGTTGTTGCTGCTGTTTGAGTCGTAGTTTGTTTAGCTCGGTTAATGCTCGTGTACTCCGAATCGGCGGGAACAATAAACAAACCTTGTGCAACTTGTTTTCGTAGTTGCTAACATGTATTTTCTTGCGATTACCGGTTAAACATGTTACTTTTATTTAGGAAATGTAAGACACCTGAATATATCCTCTTACCTTTCCTCTGTATGGCTATGATCACTGCAGTGTCTTATTCACAGGGGTGATATATTGATATTCAACACTAAATGTTAGATCTCGCTGTGATGAATTTCAGCCTGACAGGTAGGTTTTGAGTACGGAACGTTATATCTCTTGAAAAATAATATGATGTACATGCATTCCAACTATCAGTCATCATGAACACAATAAGGAGCTACACAGCTAACCACACCACCAGTATTCCTTAGGTGAAACTAGTTTACACAAACAATAAAGTCAATCTCTATTCGAAAATAAGCACCAGACTCTAATTTTGTTTTTCTTAGGACTCGTCAATAGTGCATATCCTCACCAACGGTAATCATAACAAGTTAATTGGTTCTGTAATTTTAACTTGGAGAGAAGTCCTAGTCGTGGGATCATAGATTTAAGTTATCAGGACAGTTACTGTCTTCCATCGAGGTGGACGGGCGACCTGAGCATTACACGTGCTTAATGTAAGGTCCATGACGGTCGAGAAATGGAAATGTGGTCGGAATTTTTACCCCACGCGTGATAAAGATAAACAGAGCTGAAGGGCTTTAATACGAGCGAAACTCAAGGTTATTTATTCTATTCCGAAGTGGCTGACGGGAAAACCCGTGGGCATGCGACATTCGCAAAAAAGTACGAATGTTGTTCGGTTTAAATAAATTCAAAATCTCGTACTACTCGCCAGCTATCTCTGCTTTCCACGTTCCTCTTTTGCAAATCGAGTAATCATCATACCTTACCGAAAATACGTCCAACAAACCATAATCTTTATTTTAGTGGTGAATAGTCGGGGATTTGGTTAACTTCAAGTTGAACACCACCCATAGTTGATCGCAGCTGTCGCATCCCCATAGACTTTCCAGTCAACCCCTTTTGAATCTTTATTGTCCAATTCGCTGTTTGTCATGCCGCGCACGCGCTTGCGTTTACAAGGCAGAAGTCTAGTCCACAGCACCCCCGGTTCCCGCTCACACGTCATGTGCATTTCTGCCTGGTTTATATGTGTGAGCGACGCCCTCTATCGGGGGGTTTTCCGCCTTCCCGTCCATTGGTCCGATCTCGCTGAGCGATAGCTCGTCCAGTCGTTCGTGTTGCCCGCAATCTATTCAATTTGGGTTTTGCCCATATTCTCTGGCCGTGTTGAGATATTCCTCCGAGTGTTGGAATATTCGTGCCCCCGATCTAGTCGTCCATCCCATTTTGACTGCCACGTCTCGTCTGTTGGTCCGATCCAGTTGAGCGATGATTCATCCGGTCGCACAGGCTGTCCCTGACAGGCTGACTATGGGCTTTTGGACGTACCTTCTCTAGTGTTGAGGTACTCCGCCGAGTGTTGGAATGCTCGCAACTCCAATTTGATAATCCACCGCAATACAGTTGGCATCTTTGAATGTCATGGTAATCGACCAGCGGCGGACTTTAACTTTTGTGGTACTGATATTTCTATAATAATTCATGTTCACTTGTTATAAAAGCAATTCCATGTCAGAATTCTATCGTAGTCTTCTTAAAACGTACCAGGCGAGTTAAAGTTTATGCTGGAGTCATATATCTGTGCAAAGTTCATTCCCCATCCATAACACAAATAATGTTTCTCAGGGTCAACCAAACTCATGTTTTACCTCCAAGGCTACCTGAATAAGTAATTCACACGGTAGATATGGACGTACATATGACAGATATTAAAGCGTGATATATATTGTTGTATGGAAATGACTCGAAAACGTAAACTTATCAAAGTCAAGAAGCACGCTTGACTTACAGTAATGTGATGAACATTACTCACATTCAACATAACAGATTATGGCCGTTGACAGGAAAGCTTCCTACCTTCCCCAAATAATCATAATGAAAATGTTCTTACCACGTTACCCTTCCGTCATTTCTAACTATACGGGAATTAAACCCTGATTACAACACTAGCCATTTCCTTCATATAATTTTCAGTCTCGTGATTTTACCTTATTCTAGTGAAGACTTTTGCAAGGACCTATCTTTAGATATCAAACGGAGCCACACTGATTGCTCGCCACCGTATTTTGCTTCTAGGTTGGCTGTACGTCCTGCAGCTAAATATCAGAGACAGGCATTATTCAACCAACTGTAACCGTTCTGCGCGTGAGTGACCTTGAGGTAGCTGATATTTTCTAAATGGTTAATTGCTATTGAAACTCTTAGGACTGACGCACAATGGAGCGCGGAGACACGATTCCTCATACAAGGAGTGTGGGCAAGCGCTTCGTTGGTACGTATTCTCCGGTAAGAATTCTGGCTGGTTCCGCGTCCGATGTTCTGTTCGATTGACAATTCTGTCCCCGTTCTCCCAGTCAGTTAGTGTACAACTCAAGTGGAACTCGAGGATCCTCCCTCCTTTTTGTTGATAAATAATCCGTTACGAACAAACAAGATCAACCATCCTAGTTGTGAAACGTCACGGAAATCAATTGAGCATTTTCTTATGACTAAGGTCTACGTGTTGCACTATCAAAATCGGGCATTTTGGCACGTCGGGACAACTGAGCAAGCTCTATAGACTAAGCATGCGTCATCGACATAATAATATTGTCACCATATCATTTAATCATAAATAAGTCGATATGAGACGTTCATCATTCCAGACAGGAGATTGCTAGTAAGATGGTGTGGGCTGAAATTAGTTTAAGTAGACAACGTGAGAAACCAATTGTGTACAGACATTTCATAATCAACTTAGGCTGATCTAGTGTCTTCAGGCTGATAAGTAGACTCAAAGTTAGCTTGTCACCTGTAAGTCAGGTGTTGTAAGAACTGGGTTTACAATATCTCCTGAGCAATAATGCAGTTACCGTTTTACAATAGATCAAGTCGCATGTGGCTACTGTTTCACTTGCATCAAAACAGTCCACATGGTGGTACAAAAGACTTTTACCAAAAGCTACAAAGATCTAAGTACTCTATAACACCTTATTTGAGGAAACTGAAAGACAATGTGCAAACGAAAGATAGCACAATTCAGATTGTCTTATCAAAATGACAAGTACTAGAATTGGCTTATAAGACAAAAAGACTGATATGGTACTAAGATTGGCACATAAATTCAAGGTCTCCGTACAACGACATGTTTCGCAGCAATATAACTTTATTTGCTTTGATGAGAGTACAACGCGCAATTCAGATGGTCCTAGGTTAGTGACGATTATTTCAGTCTATATACCGACAGTGAGATTTTGATTTTCGTGTGGGACTCAGTTTTAATCCTTTGTTTCAGAAAAACTTCCACAGTTGGTGGCAACCAGAACATCAACACATATTTATTAGCTGGGATACCTTTATTGCGCTTTACCTTTTGTAATTGTCAACTATCTGTAATTTTCAAACAAGACAATATCTACATGTCACACATTACAGCGACATGACTATAACTTAAATACGAATTTGTATGTAATAGTCCTCTTCGTGAGCCTGGTAATTCACCGGTCCGTGATAGGCCGTAAAAATTCCAGGCGCAATTTAAAGTTCTTTTCAAGCAGCACCCAAGTAACTGACAATTAATTCTCACCCAGACCCATGACAGGGCGTCCTGTCAAATGTAATATCGGCAATCTGATGATGCTTCTTTCTTCTTACAGAACCCGATGTCAAAGGGACTTACTAGCGATTAATCAGTGCATCAGATCAACCTTGGATGACAGTATAATTCTATCGTCAGGCTTAGTGAGAACACAACTACTGTGCCTTAAATGTTATATGATTTTATATTTTTCCAAGTCATCGATAAGCTTACTTTCAAAATGGATGGACTATCTATGAATGATGCAGAATAAAGGCAATCCTATCATACTGTGAACTCCGTATTTACCTCCATGTATATTATTGTGAAGAGAGTTATAGATTACGAGGTATGATTTCGCGCTTGAGGTTGCTATTCTAAGCCAGATAAGAATGAGCGTTGCCAGTTATGTAACCTGTAACCTTGCACGTTTACGACTGCTCACCAAGACATTGGCTTAAATGTTTGTATCGGTCAACCATTAACATATTAGAAGACCCCTCTTGAATCAAGAAAAGAGCGTCCACAATATAATTTCAAATGTGAACGTACCCGGTGTACTACTGCTTCTGATTTAACTAACGCTACCGATTTTTGGATCAACTGATCTTTCAGTAAGCCAACAAAAGTAATACCAGCCGAACCTTATCGGAACTAAGGACACTCTACTGCTCGGTTTCATTGAAAATTCATTCAAACGTGAGTAAGACAAACCATAGAAAAAACCCGGTTTTGTGTTCCCTCAGTTGGGTTTACTGTCCATATAGAGAGTGAACGAATGTTCATAGCTAGAAACTTCCACTGGAATTTTTGACGATGTTATAAATGCTTATTAACAAAAACAGTATTATTTTAAGTTGCTGAATCTAATTGGATGTGAAAACAACTAGGTGCTTATTTAAGTGGTTTGACGATGAAGTCTTATCGTGATAATTCTAAGTTCCCGACTTGAAGTTGAAGTTTTGGAATGTCTGATAGTATATTTTGTCATCTTCTGTAAATGATGGTTATTAGCAGTACTTCAAGCCGGAACACTCGGAGGTTCATTTTCCAGGTCTATCCATTCTCAGACCATAGACACCCAGATACTTGAAATGACGTTATACTACGCTATGTCTCAGTCCCTTTACAAAGTCCAAACTTCAATAAAATTGAGGAAATTGTATCTTTTTGATATACTTAGAGGAACGTTTTGTTTCTCGTTATGTGGATTTGAAATCAATTAACACTTTCTCACACTATCACCAACACTGATAACATTTTGTTTTAATTTTTTATGATTTTCAAAAAGAATAACAATTCTTGAACAGATCTGTACAACTTGAGAAAAAACACCGATGTACACAATATACTATTGTGACTATTGCGTTTCGTTTGAATGCTCTCAATTCATTTGTAGCAAGATATCGTAGTTAACTGTCATTCACTCTTACCAAATATATCAACCTTTCTTGAATCTTGTAACAAAATCTGTACACATGTTCTTGCAAATTCCAATCTTTTAGACAGATATGTTGTCTGAATGATTGTCTGGTATGAATTTTATCGAACTTTTCGTAAACTGAATCTGATAACTCGATATTTCATTTTATTTTCAAGCTACCAAGCTCATTATTAAGCGATTTCTTGATTGTGCCACCAACTCACATTTCTATTGTTATTTTTCGCATAGTGTGCAAAGTTGGATAGATGTAAACCCCTTTGCCGTGTGTGTAATGAAACAGCCCCAATGACTTTGTATATCTTTTAAAGTACATGCTGTGTAGAGAAACGTAGCTTCTGGAATTTGTTCGAATTAATCAATTGCTTTGCTTTGCGTGCTTGGATCGCTTCAGAATTAATAACTTTTCTGTTTGATGGCCGAACAACTTGCTCTGTTTCATTCGGCTGTTGCTTTGTTGGGGTAATTGTTTCTGCCGGCTGAGGGTCACTAACGTGATATAACCTGATTTGCTCTTACGCATCCAAATATGGCTGCAGATTTGTGGTTAGTAGTACAGAAACAACCCCCTCCCAAATATTCACCATTTCAATACAATAGGTGTGCATACTGTTCGTGAATTCCAGGGTAGGCTGGTTAAAATTCATATTGTGTATGCGTGCAGTATACACCCGCAAAAATACAGTAGCGTTACCGGTTACACTGCACAAAATTGATTTCATTTGTCAAGTTTATATCACAAAGAAGTGCGTCAAATGTGAAAAATACGGGTCTGTGGTCATTTGAGTCAACGTGCGAAACATCGTGTTCGGCAGTAGCACTAGCGGCCTTGAGTCTGAATCACTGGAGAAACCTCACTGTGACAGCCGATCTCTTGCATCGTTTGACGGATTCTGTAGGAGATGGTTAGATGTCTAAAAAGGTGAGTCATAATGTAACACTTACCAGTTCTCGACGCTACTACATATCGTACCTGAAACAGGTGTGTTGCATTCGGTAGGGCTGTTTTTGATCTTAATCCATCCGAACCCTAGATATTTTACAGCTCAGTTTGTTTTAACTTAACTAGTTTAGTAAACTATTGGCAAGCTCCTAAGTAGAAGCATGATTTGGTGTACAATTTCAGTGACTTTCAAAAGGATGCTAGGCAAACCGGTAGGTAGTTGTTTCGGAAATGTGCGACAGAGCATTGACCTAATTAAATTTTGTGCAGAAAAGATCAGTGAAAAAGATTTCTAGAAATAAGCAGTTTAAAAACATTTGCTCGATGAATTGATACGTCGAACTGTAGTTTGTGTTTAATGTTTCTACTCTAACTCCTATACTGAACTGCGTTTATACGACCTTAGGTTGTTAGTAATACTTCAACGGGGTTTTGAATGAGAAGCATTCACAGAAGGATCATCTCATTGTTGAGCCCAGTCCAGTAGATACTCACTCAGCTCAGAAGCTGATGATTTTTGTCATTATGTTCAAACTAGTTTTGTGAATGAGGTCAAACAGATCTCAACATGAAACGGTCAGCTGAATTTCATCAAAAATTGTTCATAGAAAAATTAAGTAAAATTATAAATAGAAAGCGAAGCGAGAACTAATTAATACGGCCACTGTGTGCATTTTGCTCCTGCAACGTTTTACTGCGATTTATCCTAGGAATTTTCCATTAATCCTGTAGCGCATAGAGTGGGCAGCAATAAGAGAATGCGTAATATGGAACTAAAATTCTCTCATGTTTTCTTATGCATGTCAGTTGCACACACAACGATATGGCTCCAAACTGTCGCCTTATTTGATCCGTTAGGATTCAGCCACACGCGTTGATGACACCGATCTGAGATAATTATCTGTTCTACAAACTTGTATCCGGTATATCAACTTATGCGACAAGAAGGTAATTAACGAAACATTCCAGCACAGACGGAGCTGTAAAGATATCCTGTAGTATGGTAAGGTAATGTGGACATATACAAATCGAAACTAATTTGGTGAATGTTCGTAGTCACAGCGACAACACTATAAGCCAAAGGTTAAATCGAAAGTCAAGGTTGATTTAGAGTCACTGGATTAATGATTTGAAAAGGAAATGAGAGATACTTGCACAAAAACTTACAGTTGCTGAAAGATGGGAGATAACCAGTTTACTGTGGCGCACGATGGGTTAAATTCTTTTAGCAGATTGCCGAAACCTCCGCGAACTGAAAATCATCCATTGATTTCGGAAGGCACTTCCTATGGACATTTGTCGACACATCAACTGTGTGTCCTATTTATTAAAGATACGAAAGCTTTTGACAGCTTACACCTGATCTCAGTTTCCTCAACGTATGGTTGATATGTTGGCCTTTCTCATTGTGAATCAAGCCGTACTACGCTTTGGAGCTTGCTGCCTGAGCTGATTTTGTGTTAATGTCATCTCGTCAGGCATGATTTTTGCGTTGTTTCGTTTGCGTTTGACAGCTGACATCAGGCTGCGCTGCATGGGATCATAATCATCGTTTAATCGAATAGGTGAACAAACATAGGCAATTGTATATGATTTTGTTAAGCTAACCATGTTGTTGCTAAATGTTTTAGCAGATGTTCTACTGAAGTAAATACATTGGTTGTTATCTTACGGCGTAGTACGTGATAATTTTTTATCCTGTTCTGTTTTAACACGTAACAGTTTGGTCCAGTCCACTGAATAATCTGGGTCAGGTACGTGTTTGTATGCAGAGGGTACAACGCTTCTACTCGTTGGATAAGTGCAATAACCAGAACGCAATTGTAGTCCTCCTTGTAATGTTCTATTTTAGCTACAGGTAATTTGGAAATAGCAGGTTGCTTAACAATTCGCCGGAAAGGTCCAAAATTTAATTGGCCCGTACCATTGGTTACCACCTTGTCTTTTTCCTACAAGTTAAAATCAAATTTGTTCCATTATCTTTTATTCCATCCCACATTCACTTATGCCTAAACGAGACGGTAACCCCGTGTGTTGCTCTTATTCTTGACATTTTACCTTCACTTGACTAATAACATTTCTGTTATAATCTATAGTCTGTTTGAAATGAGTTTTTCTTGCAAACTTTGCACAGCTGCTGAGAAATCACATCAAATTATCATCAGCATATCATGTTTTACCGAACGCTAACGACATTATTAAGCTTGCTATCTTCACCTCTTTTCGTTTCGTCCTTTTCTGCATCAAGTGTATTCTTGTAGCGAACATGTCCGAATACAAGACAAATGATACTTTATCAATCTCGTCTGGCAAAATCAACGATATATTTTACAAAGGGCAATATTGGTCAGTTTGAAATTTAGACGGGTGTTTCAAGAGATCCAGATAAAGCTTCACTGCAATGAGTTGACGCATATGTCCGTGGATCATAAGTCAAATCAATTAGATTGCAGTGTAGTCCGAAAGATGAATACTCCACAATATCATGCTACAAAACATTACAGGTTTGTCGACTGGATACCACGTTTTCCAGCAGACTTGTTGCAGGTCCTCCAAATGTTTTCAAGCCTGGTTGAGAGGTGTACCACATTTATAACAAAATGTGGGTGATTTCTAATCATTAATGGACTGCTCAAGTGTGTGTATAGAACAAACGTCGGGAAGTAAATAGTTTTTTGGCTGTACATCAACAATTGTTCACCCATAAGTACTGCTGACGCTTTCAAGATGTACAATCAATGAGATTGTTATAGGCGCGAGTAAAATGGTAACACTAAGGTGGTTTGCGTTGAATGCCAAAAAGTCGTTACCTCCAAAGCTGCTATTGTTATTGTGAAATGTGGATATTCGGGAACATATCTTAGAAACTGTTCACAAGAATAAGATGGGGAACAGTCACACACATTCTGGTTGGTAATCCTTCGCTTTTTAATTTAAAATGACAGTTTACAAAATAAATTTACTTCTAATCTGGTAAAAGTACATCCAACTCATTTCATTTGGCATTTTTTGTACCGTGGCAGTTTAATATTCACAATGCAATACACAGAATTATCTCTACGCAAACAGATTTTATACCAGCGTTGTATTAGATGACTAGCAATGCATTTCGTTGAAAGATCATATGAGAAAACACAAGAATATTACGATTTTCACTGAACAACACACGTTTGCCAGGTTTTGGGCAATGGTACACTAAAGCCATTAATGTGAATACGTCATTCCTGTGATGACTTGAAAAGTTCTAACAGCCTACAACCCGCTTTCACAGTTTGTGTTGTGTGTTCGCTTTTCCTTCATTGTTCTTTAGACTATGGCTATTGGATTTTAGCCAGTGTTGTCAGTCGTTAGCCTCGCAGGGTACCGAAAAGTGCACGCACTATACTTGTTCTGCGTTATGAGGCGACCGTATATAGCGCGTAGACGAAGCACAACGCACTGGATAGTTAGCACATAGATGTACAATATGGTGCCGCATTCGACATGCCTGTCCAGCTTCATAAAACAACGGTTTTTGTTGACTGAACGTTTGAGCAGACAAGGCGATCCTGTCATATTGTAGCGAAAAGGCGTCCAATAAAGCACAATCTTTATTGTCCAACTCGCTAGTTCACATGCTCCGCGCGCGCTCGCGTTTATGAGTCAACATTCCAGTCCACAACACCCCCAGGTTTCCGTTCACGCGTCGTGTGCACTTCTACCCGGTTTAGGTGTGTGATTGTTGCAGTCTTCGCGGGGGTTTTATCTGTGCTATTC